>CAIGRN010130058.1:0-11427 GCA_903798345.1 Fraxinus anomala
TTGTGCTTGCTCGGGGCAAGGCTTGAGGTCCTTGCAGGGGACAAGGCTTTGAGGTCCTTGCTCATGGTAAGGCTTTGTTGTGCTTGCTCGAGGCAATACTTGATGTGCTTGCATGGGATAAGGCTTTGAGGTGCTTGCTTAGGATAATGCTTTATTGTGCTTACTCGGGGCAAGGCTTAAGGTGCTTGCACAGGATAAAGCTTTGAGGTACTTGCTCATGGCAAGACTTTGTTGTGCTTGCAAGGCTTGAGGTGCTTGCACGGGACAAAGGTTTGAGGTACTTGCTCATGGCAAGGCTTTGTTGTTTTTGCTCGGGGCAAGGCTTTAAGGTGCTTGCATAGGACATGGATTTGAGGGGCTTGCTCATGGTAATGCTTTGTTGTGCTTGCTCGGGGCAAGGGTTTGAGGTGCTTGCACGGGACAAAGCTTTGAGGTGCTTGCTCATGGCAAGGCTTCGAGGGCGTTTGAGGTTAAGAATATTAAAATCCTGACTCTAATTATTCTAGCAAACTTATCTTTCTTAAACACCGATCGTGGGCACGCAGACCCGACCACTTAAAAAGTAAAAAGGCACGGGGCACGTAAGCCCTACAAACTGAAAAGTAAAAAAGACGCAGGGCATGTAAGCCTGACAAACTAAAAAGTAAAAGCGAAATGAAAAATACTATGTGAAAGTAAAACAAACTACTTATAATAAATCTTCAGATTATCTGCGTTCCAAAGCCCAAAGAGTGGTCTTCCTCTAAGGTCGGGCTCTGGTTCGGATGATAATATTTGCATGACATTGGAGCTTATTCCCAAAACACTAGTAATGTAGCACTGTCTAGCAGTTGACTGGTCTCCACGCACTATCCCCATACCATTACTTGTAGGGAACTTCATAGTAAGGTGGAAAGTAGAAACAATAGCTCTGATATTGTTGAGTAATGGCCTTCCCAGAATGGTGTTGTAAGCCATTGAAGCACAGACTACCTGGAATGATGTGATTTCAGTTACTTGCTTATGATTTGATCCCAATGTAAGGTAAAGATTGACGACTCCCTCCGGAATGATCGTGCAGCCTCCAAATCCTTGAAGTCGTATTTTAATAGCTTTGAGCTGTTCGGTCGAAATTCCCATCCTAGAGTATGTCTCATGAGAGAGAATGTTGGCCGAGCTCCCATTGTCAACCAATATAATCTTTACCTCAAAATTAGATATGATAGCTGATATACCCAAGGCATCATCGTGTGGATGTGACAAGCCTTCCAAATCCTGTGACCCGAATGTGATTTCTTCCATGTCAGCAGGCGTCGTCCTCAATCTCGGACTATACTGCTTGGCATACTGCTTTTGCTCACTGTTCAAGTCTCCTCCTAATGCTATTCCCTCAACAATAATGTTGATTGTTCCTGCCGTAGGCTTGTCATTCCCTCTTCCTTCTGGACCTTTCCCCTTGTCTTGATCATTCCTCGGGCGCTTATCATGACTAACGTATGAATTTAAAAATCCCCTTTTTATCAGAGCCTCAATCTCATGCTGGAGGGCTTTACAGTTCTCTATTGTATGCCCATGATCCTGATGGTAATCACAATACTTGCTCATGTCTCGAGTATTGGGAGGGGATTGCATCCTTGAAGGCCATTTAAGCTCCTTCATATCCTTGATCTCCATCAAAATGTTTGACCTGGAAGTGTTCAGATGATTTAGTGATGTCGCAGCATCTCCTGCCTCTGATCGTTCCTGTTAGCTTCCGAACGAGGATTAAAATCGTGTTGTCTTCTGTGTTCGGGTTTCTCCGAGGTCGGGTGAGGATTCTTCCTCAGGTTAAGTATTTCTTCCATATTGATATATTTTTTTGCTCGAGTAAGTAGCTCGATCACGGACATCGGTGGGTTTTTCAAAAAAGACATCTTAAAGGCTTCGCATCTTATAGCATAGTGAGGATGGAGATTGTTGCTATTATGTGAAGATCGGGCATCTGAAGTCTTTCCTTGTTGAACCTCATCATGAAGTTATGCAAGGATTCATTCGGTCCTTGCCTGAGCTGTATGAGGGATGCGGCTATCTTCTTGATACATTTGCTACTGGCGAAGAAGGCAAAAAACTTATCGGCCAAGTCAGAGAATGAGGCAATGAAATTGGGCTCTAGGGTAGAGAACTAATCCCTGGCAGCGTTGGTCAGAGTTTGTGGAAAGCCTTTACACATAACGGGATCCGGTGCCACCTGTAAGTTCATGACATCCATATACACGTTGAGATGGTTGATAGGATCAATTGTTCCATCATACTCATTCATGCGTGGGAGTTTAAACCTGTCTAGGAGTGGATAGGAGAACACTTCTGGTATAAAAGGATCGTTAGGGATAAATCATGTCTTGCCTTGTGTATTCTTTTGTAATCCAGCAGTGATTCCATCATGTATAATTTTGGCCAGTTTGTTTGAGTCCATGGTGACCAACCTTGAGGCCAAGGTCGGTGGGGGTACGCCCGAAGCCCCAGATCTACCATTATCATGAACTTTACGAGCATCCTGAGCTCGAGCATCGGTCATGAACCCTTCTGGTTGTCCTTCTGTCGGTGCCGACGGTGTCTCCTGCGTCGGATGCCCATTCCTTTGGCTTAGTAACTGAGTTAACGTCGCAATTTGTTGACGAAGTTCTTCGAAGGCACCCGGATTAACCACCTGTGGTTAGGTTGTTGGCACTGCAGATTGTTCTGCTTGATGAACTTGGGGCTCCAGAACAGGTGGTAGGTCTAGTACGGATGAGCTCGCTGGAGGAAGACCTGAATCTGTGTTGACCATGTCTTTTGGTAGCATTTCCCACAGATGACACCAATGATACTACTAAAAATTGTACCTACTGATTTCTGAGCTTGACGACTGAGAATGAGGACGAACAAGATCTTTCGGTACCTGAAACAAAGGCGTCGAGGTATACCCTCGTCGCCCCTCCGATACTTAAGTTGGAGAGAGAATTTAAGAAAATATATATACTGGAAAACTAGGTGAAAATGTACCTTATTAATGAATTGGAGATGATGCATTTATAGAGGATGGTAGTGCATTCCTAGTAGTATTACAATGTTGAAATCCCTAGGAGTTCTACCGTGATTGGAAGTTGCAACTTAATTGGTTTTTTATCATCCATGTGTTTGGATAAGAATTGGACTCTGATAGTAGAATCCTTTCAGGATGAGGTATTATATCATTAGTNCTAGGAGTTCTACCGTGATTGGAAGTTGCAACTTAATTGGTTTTTTATCATCCATGTGTTTGGATAAGAATTGGACTCTGATAGTAGAATCCTTTCAGGATGAGGTATTATATCATTAGTGGGACTCTATTTCTTAGGGATGAACAAGCATTGACATGAGAGAGAGTCCTAATAAGTCAAGGATTGCATGGCATGAGGTTGTAATCGTGATCTCGAAGAAGACCTACTGGGCTGGGAAGACACAATCCCGAGGAGACATGACCGAGGAGGTCACGAGGCGTTGAGGCCAAATTGGAAAAAAGCATTCCTGGGGCTCAGAGCTCGAGCTCGACCTAAATTGGACTCATCAGTCCATATTCATAAAATAATGAAAAATAGTTTTAACTTGAAAGAAACCATTCAAATACTACAATATCATTTAATAAAGAACGTAAAAATTGACTTCATTAAATTAAAATCTTTCTCGCGCTCTACCACCTTATACCACATTTGTTGCGTCCAAATTGACATAACTCCTATTGTGCCCAAATTGGCATAAGCCCAATTGACCAAGGTCCAATGGCCCAAAAGTAAAGAAATGGTCGAAACCTATTTGCAAAGGCGCATAAGCCAAAGCCTCGAAATTTCGAGGCGCCATTGCCCGAGCCCAATGTATCTCCGAGGTCCAACATTACTGAAGCACCTCAATGTCGAGGCTTAAGAGAAAGTGGAAGCACTAAACAATTTGATAAGGTTCCAACGCTGAAGCACTACTTGTTCAACTGACGCTCTGAAGCTTATACCTCAAACTGAGACTCAATAAAGCAGAATTCGAAGCTCAATTATGACAAATGATGACCTATGACTGAAGATCTTAAAGTGCATAAGATCCTCTTAGAATGATTGATTGGAATGATTGGGAAGGACCATATCACATTAAAGAGGAGTTATGAACATAGACTTATTGGATGGAAGACCTGAATGGGAAAGTGCAATCGCACTCGCAGAACGTCGAACATCTTAGAATATATTATCAATAAGTGGGTTGTAGCTGGAAGAACCTTCCTACCCTTCATAAATATTTGTGGAGTTCAATGAAATAATGTTGTTAACTGAAATGCATACAAGGCAAGCCTTCCATGACAAGGCTGAACGTCATGGGAGAAGCCTTCACATGGATGTACCATCCACTATGTGGGAAAGTGTGGGTACCTCGAAAGGAAGGATCTGATCCCAACGGGGATTACCTCATTGATCTTCCGAGGCGTGCAATACAAGCTTCCCATGATGAGGTTGAACTTCATGGGGGAAGCCTCCACATAAATGCACCATCCACCATGTGGGGAAGCCTGGACACCTCGGAAGGCCGGATCTGATCTCAACGGGGATTATCGCATTGATCCTCTGAGGTATACAACACAAGCCTCCCATGACTAGGCTAAACATTATGGGAAAAGCCTCCACATGAATGCACCATCCACCATGTGGAGAAACGTGGGCACCTCAAAAGGGAGAGTTTGATCCCAACGGGGATTACCTCATTGATCTTCCGAGACGTACAACACAAACCTTCTATGATGAGGCTGTACATCATGAGAGAAGGCTCCACATAGATACACCATCCACCATGTGGGGAAGTGTGGGTGCCTCGGAAGGGAGGATTTGATCCCAACTGGGATTACCTCATTAATCAACATAGGCATACAACATAAGCTTCCCATGATAAGGCTGGACGTCATGGGGGAACCCTCAACATGGATGCACCATCCACCATGTGGGGAAGCATGAGGGCCCCGGAAGGGAGGATTTGATCCCAACGGGGATTATCTCATTGATCATTCGAGGCGTACAACACAAGCCTCCCATGACCAGACTGAACGTCATGAGGAAAGCCTCCACATGGATGCACCATCCACCATGTAGGAAGCGTGGCGCTTTGGAAGGGAAGACCTGATCCCAATGAGGATTATCTCATTGATCCTCTGAGGCGTACAACACAAGCCTCCCATGATGAGGCTAAACATCATAGGGAAAGCCTCTACATGGATACACAATCTACCATGTAGGGAAGCATGGAAGCTTCGAAAGGGAGGATCCAATCCAAAGAGGATTACCTCATTGACCCTCCGAGGTGTGTAACACAATTTCCCATGATGAAGCTGAATGCATGAAAAGGGAAACAAAAATTATTCAAGTTCAGATTGTTCAAGTTGTTGCTAAGGTGCATCTATTTATTAAAATTCAGTTTATTCAAGTTGTTGCTGAAGTGTATCTACTTATTCAAGAACAAATTCAACATATTAATTTCAGATTACTGAAGGAATATAACTTATTCATAATTAGCTCTTGAAGTTCAAGTTGTCATTCAAGATCAAAGTTATAAATTACAAGACATGCTATCACTGCAGAAGTTCAAATACAATGAAAAAAGGAAATAGAAGAAACATATATTTCATTAATGGGACGTTTGTACATAAATGTGGGCCTCAACCATTACACAGAAAATAAAAAAATATAAAAAATACAAGTTCATATTCTATGCTGGGGATGGCAGGTGATCTGATGCCTTTGTAACTGGTGCTTCAGCAGTCGCAGCTTCCTGGCCAGAGGCCTCATCTTCAAAAGCACCCTCTTGGTTCGCCTCATCATCAACATGAGTTTGGGACACTTCATCCAAAACTCCATTTTGAGTTCAGAACCATTGAGTTCTGGATAAAGCTCTCCCATAATCTCCATTACTTTGACATAAGCGAATATTCGCCAGTAAACACTGAAGCACTGATACTCCTTAATTAAGTGGAAGTTTGCAATATATTCTTTAACCGCTTTTTCCCTTGCCTTCAAAGCATCAACTTTCGGACGTTCAGCCTTCCCAACTTGCCATCCTTGATTTCTAAAAAGCCATTGCCATCCTTGAGCCCCATTATCTCCAAGGCTTCGAATGTCAGCTTCTAATGATTTTTGTGGTTTCGACTTCTTTGTCAAGGAGTCCACTTCCCACTAGGACTCATGAATTTCCCTCTTTAGAGCCTCGATCTCTGCCAAGACAGACTCCAACTTGGCTGTCTCTTCAGTTCGATGGGCCCTAAGCTCTACCGCCTCTACATTTATTTTCTTTATTTCCTCATCTACTGAGGTCAGCTTTTCCAAAGAGTCCCAGTTGCGATTTTGAATGTACTTAAGGACCTCTTGATACTCCAATGCAACTCCCAGGGCCCTAGCTCTTTGGCTTACAAGTGTGGCTGTAAGATCAATCGCGTCACAGGTGGAGACGTAATCCCTCTACCTTTCAGTCCAGAACTTATAAAAAATTTTAATAGCACCCCGGATGTGATCATACAACATCTCCATTATTGTTAGGGCGATCTCCTCATCTTACCTCGCTAGGAAACCTCTTAGATTTCCCTGGAGTCTTCGTAATCGGAACCTTCTTCTCAGCAGCCTCTGAGGTCTGCACTCTCTCCTTAGAAGCCTCTTCATTGGCCCTGACCTTCTGGGCCTTAGAAGTATCAAATGATGCTTATATCAACTTAGGAGATGGTTGAGGCATAAATAGCATGCCACTTGGGACAACAGTAGTCCCGAACTTCCCAGGAGAGGGGCCACTTTCGTGGGTCAACTTTCTTTTCTTCTGAGCCTTCTCCACTTTACCCTTACCCTTATCCTCCCAGGTCCTTTCTTCATCGCCTTTCTTAGCATGCTCTTTACCGTGTTTGTTGTGGGGTACTTTTTCCTCCCAAAATCATCTACAAACAAGAAGTTAACAGTTAAAACATACACAACACAGTGCCACCTATTGACTCAAGAGTTTCAGTTCTTACCCTTTGAGGCCATCAGTCCGAAGTCGATGAAAAACTTGTTTTCATCAATTAAGAGATTAAAGTGGCACGACTTCTGAGGACGTCTATAATATCCTCAATCCCGTCCTACTCTGCTTGGGAAAATTCAAAGCAAGACCCTGAATTTGCAACAAAACAAATAAAAGATATCAAATATATGGACCACTTGACTTACCACGACATATTAGGGTATTAGTACAAGTTGATAGACATAGATTGCCCAGTATCAGAGTTTGAATTTTATTTTAACTTTCAATACTTATTTTTTATTTTTTTTACATTATTCTTATTGTAAATGAAGTAGTACTTCCTTGTTTACTGCTTTATTCTTTGTCATTTACTTTTATTGTAAGGAAAGTAGTACTTCCTCATTTACTGCTCTCATTATTTTCATGTAACCACGGTATTCCTCCGCTACAAGTGATGGCATATTAACAAAATTTCGAAGGTACCGCATTCCTTTAACTAAAAAAAGATAACAGAATGCAGAACTACTAAAAGATGATAAATCTAAGTATGAAGTACTAATAAACTTCAGAGTATTAGGTCTACACAGTGCATGTTAGGGCTTTGTCCCCCTTAACCATTTGCCATTTTCTCCTCGCCTAGAACCATGACTCCTTCCATCCCATGATGGAAGAAGGCAGACCTACTTTGAAGGGAAAATGAGCCCCCCAAGGTGTCATGTAGTACCAACCCTTAGACTCTCCCTTCCTAAGTATCCTAGGCTAGAAGACGTGGAGGGGCATGTCCTTACCCATGGAGGTTTCCTTCTATAGAAAATATGCCCCCACCAACTGGCTCCACACATTAGGTAATAATTGGGTAGGAGCCAACATGTAGGACCTCAACGCTGCCCTAAAAAATGGGTACAAAGGCAGACACATACCCCCATTTAAACAAGTATTCACTGACAACCACACATCCCGACCTCGGATAGCAGGCTCGATCATGGGCTTCAGTTCTTAAGAGTTCTATAGAGTCAAGGATCCTATACTTGTCCCTAAATTTGGCAAAATTTTCAAAGATCACGATAGAAGGTATCCTAGTAGCCCCCCACCCAACCTCGTAATCTATGGGGACTTCACTCATGGTATAATACTTACCTTCTGACCCCCTAATCTAGCTACTGTTACCCTCCTACTAGTGTCACTTGAACTAGACGCCATAGATAAACAAAAGATGAAAGATGAAGAAGAAAGAAAGCAATGAAGGATTAAAAGTTTGAGGAATTATCTAAAGTGAAGAAACTTTAAGGAAGAGATGTTGCCGAAGAAGGAGGAAATAACCGGAAAAGTTTGAATGTCTGGAGAAATTCAAAGATTTTGCAAAAATTGAAAACTGATGTGTGAGAGGAATTTTACTTTTTATAGGAGAGAAGGACGATGCTCAACCGTTGGATCGATGCTTGCTTCATCTGAAGCATCCATTTGTGATCACATCTGAGGTATTGAATTCAAACAGTTTTCTTATTGACGCCTCTGATTAACGTGCATTTCTCAACACAAGCTTCAGTGCGTCGCCCCAAAATACGACAGCATAATCATCATTGTGCATTCAATAAGTAATGAGTGGAAGTGTCTTGGAAGTTATAATGCAACAGTTGTCTTTTCTTGGAAATATGCAAAAACATCAAATTATTGGCACAATTCTCAACAACATACATTATTGACAACCACTCAAAGAAGCTTCAACAGTTCAGCACTTTACTGCTTCGACTCTATATACAAAGTTTAGCTACAATAAAAAGGAGTTTCAGCATTTCAGTGCTTCGGCTCTACATACAAAGTTCAACAACAATAAAAAGGAGTTTCAACAGTTCAGCACTTCACTGCTTCGGCTAAAAAATGCAAAATCCCCTCTTCGACTGTATGGATTTCCATTCACCTCTCTGTAGCGTGCACGAATTAGGTTAGACATTAAACTCCAACTATGACTTGGGCAATTATTGTACTTGTCGAAAAACCCTAACCATGACAGGAAATGACTCAAAGACAGAAGTCCACACATGACATAAATGACTATACACAGACTTGGGAGATTATTGTTGCACCTAAATTGGCATAAGCCCAACTGGCCAAAGCCTAATGACCAAAAAGTAAAGAAATGGCCGAAGCCTATCTGCAGAGGTGCATTGGTCGAAGCCTAAAAATTCCGATGCGCCATTGCCCGAAGTCCAATGTATCTCTGAGGCCCAACATTACCGAAATACCTCAATGCGAGGGTCAAGAGAAAGAGAAATCACTAAACAATTTGATAAAGTTCCGATGTGAAGCACTACTTGTTCAACTGAAGCTCTGAAACTTATACCTTAAATCGAGGCTCAATAAGGCAGAATTCAAAGCTCAACTATGACAAATGATGACCTACGATTGAAGATCTTAAAGTGCATAAGATCCTCTTTGAATGATTGATTGGACAACTCCAATGATTGATTAATCATGTCAACACAGGGCATGTGTTGGCCACATTCTTCGGAAACATTTAATGCGCCACAAGCTAAAATAGTAAAAAATGATGCCTACAAGGTGATGTTTCGGTCGAGGAGATGATGCCACGTGTCCCTTCTTCCAATGGTTATTATTGTTCGTCTAATACTATAAATAAACCCTCTTAGTATCATAATAGAGGTTGAAAAAATGGGAGATTGATGTCACAAACATACTCTCTCTCTTTGATGTTGGAATTTTGAAGAACATTGTGCAATTTTAGTATTTATTTTATTTTTTTATTAATCATTCATTATCGTATTTTGTTGTTCTTTTATTTAACGGATCTCGAACATATTTGTCTCGTGTCACAAGCTTCTCACACATTCAAACTCAACATTTTCGACTAGTAATCTGTCAACACGTGTCGAAATTAGCTTGCCAAGACGTGAGTGGGCTCGGTATCTGATAGCTCATTTTTTGTGGTCAACAACATCCACATCACGATCTCCTCAAACCTTAGTTATCTAAAAGGAAAAATGTAAAGGGGATGAAAATAACTTCTAACTAAATACACAAATCTATATTTTTAGAAATTATTTTAATTGTTATGTGTAAGGATGGAATGAAATATATTAAAGCTATGTTTTTTTTTTTCAAATTTTATGTACTTGAGCTAGAATAATTGTAGGTATTAGATGGTCAGAAGAAACCAACTAGTTAGAAGAAGTATAATCCCATTAGTACTCGCAAATAAGTGAGTAGAACTTACTAATACTTTGAAATTATTTTTTCTCTTGATTTGAAAGATCATGTGAGGAGCGTCAATGAGCATTGGTTGGAAGCAAATAATACAGGTTATTAGATGAGTGATCATAGACTTCTTCGCAATGCTTTAGCACTATGCGAAGAGTGCATTCTCAAGTTATTGTAGAGGTTAGAAATAGTAATTCCATTGGGTAATCTCCATGACATTGATTATGTAGATTTTAAAATGCACTTATAGAGTATTGAAAAACTTACCTTGGGGATGTAATCTCATGTTCGAGGTTAGAGCTAATTGTGACGTCGGGTGATGAAGTTATTTAACTGATGAGGGATATCAAAAAAGAAGAACAGGACCAAAAGGAGGGTCTGGAGGAAGATTGAAGCAAGGATGAAGACAACCTATACATAGGCTAATTAGAATTAAAAAAATTATGTTATATATCTTATATTTTTTTAAATCTTTCAAAATTATGTGTTTTGTTGGTTTAAATGAGTTTTTGATGTAATTTTGAATGGAGATGCACATTTTTATTTATTAATTCTATTCTAGTTTTTTGTATATGCGTCTAATGAGTGGAATTTACTTATTATCTAAAGGGAGATGGTGAAACCAAATCAAAGTGAAATGATAAGAAATTTGTTGCAAGCCGTTCAAGAGTTGGGAAGACATAGCCAAGCTTTAGCCCCACAACCAAACCTTGAGGTTGTCTTGACCACGCTTCAATAGTTGAGACGTTGAAGACATTCAAAGTGAGGTAGATTCACTAGCGTCTGAAGAGTGGTTGCAGAAGCTGGAGCCTATCTTAAAGGTTGCTCAGATGCACATAAGGTTCAATGTTTTTTTTTGTTAAAGGAGGGCGGTACCTCCGAGAAATTATTAATATGCCCTCACTTATGGTACCGTGGTTACATGAGAAAATAATGAAAGCAGTAAATGAGAAAGTACTACTTCCCTTACAATAAAAATAAATGATAATAGAAAAAATAAGTATAAAGAATAAAAAAATAAACTCTAATGCTGGGCAGTCCATATGTCAAGGACCGCAGCTTTGCTTAAGCCCCTTGACCCCATCGCAACCGTAGTTTGCCCAACTTCGGCCGCACATTGTAAATATTAGACTAGTTTGAGTTGTAATTTCCTTTCCGTTGTAATATTTATTTTCATTGTAAAATAGTATGATTCCTCGACTTTTTAACGTCTACTCATGGCACTTA
>CAIGRN010130072.1:0-10898 GCA_903798345.1 Fraxinus anomala
ACAAAATCCCCCAATCATTGTACGAAGCATAAAATATTAAATTACATACTTTTTGTGGGATCAACCCTTACTTCCATTGCTACATTAGTTTTTAGAGGTTAAGGTATTATTTTTGGGGGCATACGATAGCACACCATATATGTACTCTATTAAAGGTGGAGTTCTGAAAGTTATCAAATGAGCCCGTATTGTCCTGATGAGACATAGAAATTTTCATTTATATATCTTGCAGGGTGATACAGAATCTTTGAGTAATCATCATATTTTAAGAACTTAGATGGATTTAGAGTTGGCTTCTATACTATTGGAGTCTAGTTTGGTATCTTATATTAAGAATACATCTGAGTTGAATTTTGAAGATAAGAGTAAATTTATCTTCCCACCATTATCGACGGTGTCATCGTATTCAATTGCCAGAAATAGACCAATTTTTTGCCATAAGATTCCACATATGTACAATTCTGTTGATTTTGTAGATGGTTTGAATGCGGTTAAGGGTGTTGATTCTAACTAAGATCATTCTCAATTGTAATTTTGTTATAGGGATTGTTTCAACCTTGTTTGATGGTCATTAGATCACTTTTGCCCCTAATTGGGATAGTAGAGGTGGAGAACATTTTCAGTTGGAATTTTTTATGGAGAAGTTCGTTTGTGTTTTTTTCATTAAAGAGTTCAAGTTTATTTCTTGCAGAGAATTTGTCTCCGTGTGGAGATTTTTTCTTTGAAAATTTGTTCATTGCAGTGGAATTCGTATCAATTTGAAGACTGTTAGAATTTGGGTGTGATCCAAATTTATTTGTTGAAAATAACTGAAAGTTCTAATTAAAGTGCACATTAAGAAAATTTTTATTTGAAATGCTATTATTGAATCATATTCAAGTTTACTTAACGAATTTTAGTTGAAATTCAATTTGGAAGCCGAATTAGGAGTTGGAATTTATGTTAGGCTGGATGAAGAAAATCAAAGTTTTGGAGTAAAGGATCCGAAATTGGGTGCCCCGGCCACCAATGTTGCGGCACCAAGGTGATTTTCGTTCGTTGCTGCAAGGCGCCATGCTAGGCTCCACGGCGCCACACGGGTGGCGCTACCTGTCTGTTTCGTTTCTTGCGAGATTTTTTCTCCTTTACTTCGTTTCTTACATTCTATCTCAACTATAACTCTACTATGAGGGTTTGATCTTTTCCTATATAGTTAACTATTTGTAAATACAAAATCTTTATATTCTTTCTCCATATTATAATACAATTTTAATTCTTTACACTTTATTTTGTTCATACGATCAATTACTTCATATTGTGATTTAATCTCTTATTTTCTCCAACGATTTGATATTGAATTAATCTGGTATCATCTTCGCTTTTCACAACCGTTTTGTAACACCATTTTTGTGATCAATGAAAATTTTGGTCAAATTTATGATTAGATTCTAATATTAATGTTGCTTCAGAATTACTTTGCGTATTCCTTTTTTTTTTCCTTACCAATTGTATAACAAATATTAGAAAATTAATTATGGTGTAAATATTAATTAGGTTGATTATTATTTTTAAATAAAAATAGTTTGACACTTGAATATCTCGCCCTTTTAAAGGACTAGTGAGGTGAACATGCGCTGCATGTTAGTTGGTTAATGTTAAAAATAAATATATGTAAATTTGAGAAAAATTCATTTGTAAATGTGGAAGATATTGATAAGTAGGTTAAAATTGATTTACTCTTGTATTTTATTTTTATATTTTTGATTATTCGTAAGAACATTTTGTATTCATTTAAATTCATTCCTCTTTTCCTTCGACTCTAACTCAGAAATATTTCATTACTTGCAATACTTGTAATAATGAATATACATTGTGAAAAGAGTCCATTATTTGCAAGTTCAATTAATCCATACGATTTGAAATTATAGTCTTGCAAACCAAGCAACATAAAATAATTTAAAAAAATCATATTAAGTTAATGAGCAACTTTTTAACATAACTACATATGTAATTTCATTACTCACTCAACTATTGAAGCACAGTTCAAGTAGATGCAGCATTCAAAGATCAAAAATGCATTTTGTTGAATATGAAGTTATTATCCTGATGCATTAGTTGTTCAAGGTTATGAACAATAAATCTCTTGCAATGATGACGAAAAAATCCATACACGGCCTTGTTCAATATGGGGGAAAGAAACAACAATATATTGGCATCAAGGTATAACAGTCCCGTGATAGAGCTACATACTCGATCTTTAGACAAGTTGTGAGATGATGCAAACCATCAAATCTAATGACACTCCCACCACAATTTAGTTTGTGTAAAAGATTTGGACGTTGTTTCCAACACAATCAGGTGATTGTTCTTTCTCTTGTCCAGTCCCCAACTCTAAACCTGAAAAAAAAAAAGGAAAAGTCATTATAGAGAAGTGAGAAGAGTTTGTTAACATTCAAATACATATTCAGCTCTATTAAATACATAATTATTAATTTCGAAGTTATCCTATCTCACCTTCTCTCCAACTCAATAAAAGAGAAGTTGCTTTTTGTAGGAATATTTCATCTTGTTGTTCTATTCACTACTCAAATCACTAATTCAGGCAATATAGAGCACATTAAGATTAAGATGATTGAGCTTAGAGCTTAGAAACTAAAAAAAAAAAAAAGAAAATCCTTAAAATGAAATGATACCTCTAGTAATAGGGGAAAGGAGTTCATGTCGACTAAACTTTGAAATACTTCCCTGTGAACACTTCCAAGGAAGTTGAATGGAGGATATAGTTTAAGAAAGCAGCCAATTTACCTTGACCTATAGGAAAAATGTTTTTGGACTTGAAAATCATGGTGACAGTATAAGTGCTTCTTCTTTCTTTTCGGACTTGAAAATCTGTAAAAAGAAAGAGTAATATGAACAAAATTTATCAAGTCACCAACAATCATATTTCCATTCATAATCTCCATGGGAATAAAAGAAGATCTTCGTTGCAAAGAGTGTTCATTTCTACTCAATTTTATTAACATAGAATCAGTGTCATAGAAACCATTTCGCAATCAAAACTTATGTCGATACAAACATATAAATAATATTGTTCACTTATAAATAAGTTATTATGTATTGATCGCAAGATAATTGCATTAATGAAATAAATAAGAACAAATAAGAAAAACAAAATTTATGTGACAATCAAAGATGAGAAAAAAACACAAGAAGAAGATGAGAATTTTACTATAATCAATAATGAATGTGATTACAATATCAAAATCTCAATACTTTCAATTGAAATCTAAGCTCTCTAACTCTCAAAATATTGTTGAATGTATATATGAAGATGCAACAATATAGAATAAATATAGGAGGCTCTTTTTCGAGTTATAGATGAAGAAGAAAATATAAAATTCGAAAAAATCAGGATATTCGTCACAGTGGCGCCAAGGCGCCCGAAGCCGGTGCCCAAGCTTGGCTTTGTGGCGTCGAGCTCTTTGTCCCTTTTCCTGTTACTTGCGCTATGGCGCCGCGATGCCCACTTTCGGTAATTATGTTCTCCAATTTTTTTTTCTTCATCTCAAAGTCATTTTCAAGCTAAACTCCCAATCCTTGATAAAATTCGATATTTATTAATTATGACTCCCAAATCCAAAATTTATTAAACTTCTTTTATTCAACCAAACACCAAATCGTATGGAATTTGGGTCACGCCACAACAAGTCTCCACCTTAAACCAAATTCTAATGCAAGGAATTCAAAACACATTTTCAAGTAAAAACCACTCATTCTCTTCCAAACAAGCCCTAATGGGCTAAATCACATCACGCATAAAATGATACCTCACATCAATGTGCTTAGTTTTCTCGTGAAATATCTGATCCTTAGTCAAGAAAATAGCACTTTGATTATCACAATATACTGTAAAGATCTGCAAGTCGTCATTGATTTCACTAATTAATCATCTCAACCACATAGCCTCCTTACATGCCTTTGTAGTGGCCATGTACTCTGCTTCTGCTATAGACAAAGCTACTATATTCTACAAAGTACCTTTTTAGTTGAAGCAGAGCCTCCAATGGTAGACACATATCCTGTAAGTGATATCATCTTATCAAGAACCACTATATAATCTGAATCAACATACCTAATAACTCCATCTGAATTTCTATCAACATGCGAACAAGCATTAGAAGAGCCCCTCAAGTATCTGAATATCCACTACACTGCTTTCCAATATTCCTTGCGGGGATTTACCATGTATCTACCAACTGCACTGATTGCATGAACTAAATTTGGTCTTGTACAAAACATAGCATACATAAGCAAACCAATTGCACTAGAGTAAGAAACCCGACACATGTAATCAATGTTTTCATTTGTCTGAGGACATAAGTTAGATGATAATTTAAAGTGGACAGCCAGGGAGTACTGATAGCCTTAGCATTCAGTATATTGAACCTTTGAACCACCTTCTCAATGTACCATTTCTGACTTAAATATAATCTTTCAGCCTTACTATTCCTCATGATTTCCATATCAAGAATCTTCCTTACTGCACCCAATATTTTATATCAAACTCTTTACTAAGTTAAGATTTCACCTTCCCAGCCTCTGTTTTATCCTTGGCTACTATAAGCATATCATCAACATATAATAACAAATATGAGATCGATCCACCATTTCCTTTTCTAAAGTACACAACTATGATAATTACTTCAAATGAAACTATGAGTAGTCATGAATGAATCAAACATTTTATACCATTGCCTCGGTGATTGCTTCAGTCCATACATGGACTTCTTTAACAAGCACACAGTCTTCCTTTTCAGAAACTATAAAACCTTTTGATTGTTCTATGTAAATGTTCTCCTCAAGTTCTCCATGTAAGAATGTTATCTTGACATTTATCTATTCAAACTCTAAGTCATTCTTAGCCACCATTCCAAATAAAGCCCGAAAAGAGCTATGTTTTATAACTAGTGAGAACACATCTGTGAAGTCGACATTTGGAATATGATTGTAGCCCTTTGCTACCAATCTGACCTTATATCTTGTATCTTCAATCCCCGATGTGTCTTCCTTTTGAATATGCACTTGTAGTGAACAATCCTTTTATCCTTACGTAATTCTACCAAGTCCAAAGTATTATTTTTATTCAATGACTCCATCTCCTTATGCATAGCAATCAACCAAATGCTAGAATAACTGCAATTGACTATCCTGAATATGTAGCAGACTCCTTAGTGGAATCAATACTGTCAGCTACCCTCAATACATAACCTACAAAATCTGCTTCTCCATATTTTTGTGGAGGTCTAATCTGTATGCGAGGTCTGTCATTAGCAATTGAATATTGTGTTGTTGCTGGTGGTTTCAGGCAAAATATTACTGTATGTCAACTCTAAATTAGATTGATCTTTAATAGATTGTGAACTGTGAACCATGAACCATAGCAAGTTCATCAAATAACTCTACTAACCACCACCTTTCTTATCTCAAGACACCACAATTTATACCCATTCACACTTGATTTATACCCAAGAAAGATATTTCTAGACCTAAACTCAAACTCCCATTATGCACATGAGCATAAGCAGGACACCAAAACATCTTCAAATTAAAATAACAAGAAGGTTTACCAAACCACATAACTTTTGGTGTCTTTGTCTTAATGGCAGCTAAGGGTGAACGATTAATCAGAAAACAAGATGCAGTAGCAGCTTCAGCCTAAAAAATTTTAGGCAATCCAAAATTTGAAAACATATAACTAACATTTTCCACCAAAGTCCTATTAATCCGTTCCGCCACACCATTTTGTTGAGGAGTTCTATGCACTGTCAAGTATCTCAAGATTCCTTCAGCCCTGCAGAAGCTATTGAAATCATCTTCAACAATTCTGATCCTAACTGTACCAATTTCGACAATTTTGTAAGGCATGTTATTTTCCATAATTACTGCACCTCCTTGAAACTCTTTCATATGTTGTAAACCAGTCCCTGTTGGGATACATACGGAAAGTAAATGCCGAGTCAAGAACCTATTCCTCACAAGGTTTGGAACCCATGTTAGAAATTACAAGCTTTCCTTCACTTTGTCCATCTTTCAAAACATCAACATCCATTGTATTTATAGGTTGATTTTCTTTATCAGTAGCATCATCAGCCTTGTTTCTATTTTTAAAGCATAGCAATCAACTCTAATATGCCCATTTTTCTTACAAAAGTGACATGTTTTCTCTACATGTCTGGATTTCGATATGCCTCTCATATTTCTACCAAGATTTCTATCTTGATTGCTCCAACGAACAACCAAGCCTACATCCTGACTCCCAAATCCTCCAGCAAGATGCATTCTCTTCTCCTTAGATATTAAAACGTCATAGACATCTTTCACAGTAATAGTATCCTACTATAGAAAATAGCATATCTAAAAGTCACATATGATGGCGGCAATGAACACAACAACATCAAAGCCAAATTCTCCTCATCATACTTAACTTCCAATGTCTCCAAATCGGCCACGATTTCTTTGAACATAGTTAAGTGATTATCTAATGACGCACATTCGAAAATCCAGTGAAAATACAAACGCCACTTCAAGTGTAACTTGCTGGTCAAATTCTTTGTCATACAAAGTTACCCCAACTTCAACCACAACGCATCGACACTTTGTTTTTCCTTTAGAACATCCTGAAAATTTTGATTTGAAAGATGTAGATGAATTTGAGATTGAGTTTTTCATTCCCTACGCTGCTTTTCATGCTGCGTTTAGGTTGAAAGCATCTTATCAAATCCAAGCAAGGCTTCCTCCAAATTCATTTGTGCGAAAGCCACTCGCATCTTCACTTGCCATAAAATAAATCTTATGTTTCGATCCAATAATGGAATATCATATTTCATCGATGCCATGCGAAAAATCAACCTTACTCTAATACTACTTGTTATATATTGATCGCAAGATATTAGTAATAATGAAATAAACAAGAACAAATAAGAACACCAAGATTTATGTGGAAATCCAAGATGAAAAAAATCACAAGAAGAAAAGGAGAATTTCACTATAATCAATAATGAATGTGTTTACAATATCAAAATCTCAATACTCTCAATTAAAATCTAAGCTCTCTAGCTCTGAAGATGCTGTTGAATGTATATATGGAGATGCAACAATGTGGAATATATATAAGAACCTCTTTTTGGAGTTTTAGATGAATAAGAAAACATAAATTTTGAAAAAAATCGAGATAAACCTTGTCACGGTGGCGCCTCAGCGCCACGAAAATAGCGTCCCGATGCCGAGGCCGGGGCCACGACGCCCTAAGCCTAAAGCTGCGGAGCCGAGCACTCGGCCCCTCTTCCTATTACATACACTGTGGTGCCGCAGCTCCCACTTTCGGTAATTCTGCCCTCCAAGATATTTTTCTTCATCTCAAAATTCTTTTCCAAACCAAACTCTCAATTCTTAATGAAATTTGATC
Source organism: Fraxinus anomala (assembly GCA_903798345.1). Lineage (NCBI taxonomy): Eukaryota > Viridiplantae > Streptophyta > Magnoliopsida > Lamiales > Oleaceae > Fraxinus > Fraxinus anomala. The sequence continues at coordinate 7,445 of CAIGRN010130072.1, forward strand.
TTTATTAATTAGGACTCTTAAAGCCAAAACTTCTTAAAACTTCTTTTATTCAACCAAACACCAAATCACATAGAATTTAGATTACACCACAACAAATCTCAACCTTGAACTAAATTCTATCACAAGAAATTCAAAACACACATCCAAGTAGACACCACTCATCCTCTTCCAAAGAAGCCATAATTGGCTAAGTCAATGAGAAACACTAACTAAGTTCAAGAAATGCTCAAATTTAGCAATGGAAAGTGGTTTTGTCATTGTATCAACATGATTATTCTTTGTATCAACCTTGCTTTCTACAATATTACCATTAAGTACAAAATGAAATCTGGCATCAATATGTTTAGTCCTCTCGTGAAATATTTTATCCTTAATCAAGCAAATAACACTTTGAATATCACAATATACTATAGAAATCTGCAAATCTTCATTGATTTCACCAATCAATCATCTCAATCACAAAGCCTCCTTACGTACATATGTAATGGTCAAGTATTCTACCTATGTTGTAGATAAAGCTACTGTATTCTGCAAAGTAGTTCTCAAGCTGATAGAATAGCCTTTAAGGATAAACACATTCCTTTTAAGTAATCTACTCTTATCAAGATTCCTTACATAATCTGAATTCACATATCCAATGACTCAATTTGTATTTCTACCAAAATGCAAACAAGTATTAGAAGAGCTCCTTAAGTATTTGAATATCTACTACACTATTTTCCAATGTTCTTTGCCATGATTTACCATGTATTTATTTACTGTATTGATTGCATGAGCTAAATCTAGTCTTGTACAAACCATAGCATACATAAGCGAATCAGCTACACTGAAATAAAGAACTTGGGATATGTAATCAATGTCTTCATCTGACTGGATACACAAGTCAGGTGATAATTTAAAGTGGGAAGCCAAGGAAGTACTGACAGCCTTAGGATTCAACATATTGAGCATTTGAAGCACCTTCTCAATGTATCCCTTCTGACTCAAATACAATCTGCATGCATTCCTATCTCTCAAGATTTCCATAACAAGAATTTTTCTTGCTACACTCAATTTTTTCATGTCAAACTCCTTACTAAGTTGCGATTTCATCTTTCTAATGTTTGCTTTATCATTGGCTGCTATGAGCATATCATCAACGTATAATAACAAATATGTGATTGATCCACCATCTCTCTTTTTGAAGTACACACGGCTTTTATAATTACTTCTAATGAAATTATTAGTAGTCATGAATGAATTGAACATTTTATACCACTGTCTCAGTGACTGCTTCAGTCGATAAAAGGATTTCTTCAACAATTACACAGTCTTCATTTTCAAAAACTATGAAACACTCTGATTGTTGCATGTAAATGCTTTCCTCAAGTTCTCCATGTGAGAATGATATCTTGGCATCCATCTACTCAAGATCCAAGTCATTCTTAGCTACCACTTCAAGTAAAGTCTGAATAGAACTATGTTTCACAACTGATGAGAACACATCTGTGAAGTCAACACCTAGAATTTGACTATAATCCTTTGCTACCGATCTGATCTTATACCTTGCATCTTCAATTCCTGATGTATCTTCATTTCTTTTGAACACCCACTTACAGTAAACAACATTTTTATCTTTAGGTAATTTCACCAAATCTCAAGTATTATTTTTATTCAATGACTTAATTTCTCCTCTATAGCAATCAACCGTATGCTTGAATCACAACAATTTACTGCCTTTTAATATGTAGCAGACTTCTTGGTAGAATCAATACTTTCAATCACACTCAATGCATAAAACTATCAAATTTGCTTTTCCATACTTATATGAAGGTCTAGTCCGTCTGCAAGGTCTATCCTTAACAATTGAATACTGTGGTGTTGCTAGTAGTGTAGGCAAAGTAGTCAAAGTATTATGTTTGTCAGCTTTGAACTAAACTGATCTCTAGTGGACTGTTTTGAAACATTTGATTGTCCCCCTGAATCAATTTCTAGCTCTACTTGAGTTAAATGATTATGTTTCTCAGTTCTATTAGATCAATGTCTTTATCTGACTGAGAACACAAGCCAAGATGTTCATGTAGCATGATTGAATAGAGAAGGTCCATAGAACATAGTTATTAAACCAAGATTGGAGCAACTAGTTTGATCGAAAATTTGATAAACTGGAACTGGTGGGTATAGTCAACATTGTTAGATCAATGCATAATTGAATGGCCATTGACCCGCTTGAACAAACCAAAATTTACTCAAACCCGTTTGAACAGTTTTTTTTTTTTTTTTTCAACAAGTTATTTGAAAATTCACAAATTGAAAAATGCACAGTTTCGAACTAAGGACCTCAAATTTGCAAAAGTCATGCTTTTTCAACTAGAACACCCTATTATTTGATGGAATATCTCTATATATCAAACACTTACTTTTAGATTATAATACTTTTAAAAACAATTTAAATATTTATTTGTCCATAAAAAATATGACAACTTTTTTTAATGATAAATAGAAATGAGAGATTAAGTAATATGAAAAACATATAGATCTTATATTTAACGTTTGTTCGATATTCATTTTAACCACAGTTTTAGCATTTTTCGAACCGTTGCAAAAGGTTACCTTTTTAATCTTTTACTTTTCCCTTTATCCATTTTACCCACAATACTCCAAACAATTATGCCAAAGAAAAGCTGATAAATGGGATAGAAATGAAAAAGGTTGCATAAATAATAGGGGAATTTTAAAAATGGTCAATTCCATGCTTTTCAATTGAAAAGTATCTAATTTTGATTAGTCTTGCAAAAATGGCCAAATTTGGTACCAAATTATCTATTATACCCTCAATACAAAATGAAGTATTTTTTCTCAATTTGTCAAGAATTTAGAGAAGAACAAGCTTCCATGAGAAGTTAAATTAANATTCCATGCTTTTCAATTGAAAAGTATCTAATTTTGATTAGTCTTGCAAAAATGGCCAAATTTGGTACCAAATTATCTATTATACCCTCAATACAAAATGAAGTATTTTTTCTCAATTTGTCAAGAATTTAGAGAAGAACAAGCTTCCATGAGAAGTTAAATTAATACTAGCTAATAACTAATTGACTCGTTTACTTTTATTATTTATTAGATATTGACCAAGAATGTTAGGAAAAAAAATGAAGAAGATGAAGTAAAAAAATCATTAACAATAAAATAATAATAATATGATTCCAACTTATAAGAAAATCATATAATTTCATTTCGAAAAATTTAATTTTATCCAAATTTGCAATTGATTAGGCTTTACACAATTCTGGTAGAAGATAAATTTTCTTTGAAATTTTATTTTTATTGATCAGTTGTGTTTAATAGTTGTTATTCTTGATATTTCATGACGTTCTCGACATTTTAAAAGTTGTTATCGACATTTGGATTCTATTTATCTTGACACTTAACACTTCATTTGTTTAGAACGAGATTTCGTTCTGAATCTCTACAT
>CAIGRN010130074.1:0-11132 GCA_903798345.1 Fraxinus anomala
AAACTAACATGACTCAAATGAACCAAGTTAAATCCCGTAAGTTTTCCAAAATACACAGAATAAATCGATATGCAGGAATGATTTAGTTAAACGATCAAATTGAAATAAATTAAAGTTGAATTATGTTGTAAAACAAGTCAATTTGCAATAACGCAATGATAGAACTTATACGACTTGTTGTGAATATTAAAGTCAATAAAATATGACGATGAAAAAAATCACACAAAAACATAAGATTTAACGTGGAAACCCAAATCCGAGAAACCCACGTGCAGAGAGAAAGAATTCACTATGATGAATAGTAAAGAAGTACAAAAAGATCTTGTAACCTATCTTAAAATATGTGAGTCTCTCTCTATATAATCTATATCCTCTCATTTTGATGTTCTCTCAATACTATACAATATTTTGCCATGTCTCACAAGGTTATAAAAATGATACATCATGTGGAGTATATATAGGAACACAATACAAGTGTTTTAGATGAGATATAATACAAGAAACAAATTAGAATCGAAAAATGACTCTCTAGGTAGAACACATCACCATGACTGTAGCGCTGGGCTTTGCTTTTCGGGTCAAATTTCACTGTTTCTTCTATTATGAGAGCCTAGGCGCCCCGAACCAAGCACTTGGGCACTGACTTGCTGTTCAAAACTCCAAAAATCAAGTTTTCAATTATCCAAAATTCTTTTACCAATCAAACTTTCAATCCTTAAATGAACTTTAATCCCCTTTTCAACCTAACTTCCAAACCAAAAAGATTCTTGTTCATTTTATCAATTAACAAACTCAATCCTAACCCCAATAAGAATTTGGGTCAAAATTCAAAAAATTATCACAATGAAACAAACAAGTAAGTTGTGTGACCTCCGTTAAATGTCTTTGTTGGCCCCATCCCATGCCATGTAGTTTTTGCATAATAAAACCTAACCATGCGATATTGCATCGTCAAGCAAAGCTCATGAGAGAGTTAATTATCGTAATCCCAGGTATTTAGGAGGTAAATAAGATTAGGCTAATTAATAACTGCTACCCAAACTAGTTTACAGAAAAAAGATGCCAATCATACGAGTACAAAAGAATCAATTGGTTGAAATGTTGGTTGAAATGCATTAAAATATTGAAATTGACAGTGAACAGGATAAAACTTTCCACTACTGCCTACTCAGGGGTAGGAAATCACGGTTGTTAAAAGTATTCACCATATTATTCATCTTTATTAGAAGAAGTCTTCTCAAATCCGTACTTCAAGACGCATTATGAGCTCGTTTGGCAATTTTGAAAAGTTAAAAATTGCTCCTGAAACTTTTAGATTAAGAAGTTGCTCATGAACCTTCTGTGTAGCTAAAAGAGCTTTTACAAAAAACCAAATTTAAGATAGCTTATTCAGAAAACTATTTTACAAATTCTTTTAAGAAAACACATATTTTCATAATTTAGTCAATCATTTGGTTTTAACATAAGCTAAGTAGCTTATCGTAGCATGCATTATAAGCACATTTTCTCCGGATCTACTTATTTTGAAAAATTTCCAACAACCTTAATGATTAGCACAAGCATCTTACTTCGAAATAATTTTTGGAGTTTTTCTTCATCCGAAAATTGAATGAGTTGAGACTTAGTTGAAACTTACCATGTTACAAAGCCGTAAGAAAATTATTTAAATTCAATATTTTAACTGTTGTCATACACAAATGAAATACAACCTAACTTAAATTCAGAAAGGAAATTACTAATGTCAATTTCTAAATCTTTTCCGTTTTCTCATTAGCATCCAGAGTCCAATATTAGTTTTACACAAGTCATGTTAATCAACTAACTGAGCATTTAAATGAGTATGCTCTGTTATTGCCTCCTCGGAGTAACATTAGCATTCGAAATTGTGCTACAGACCATGATGATCCTACAAGAAGATTTGCAATCCTAAAAGTCAGGCCTTGTATTTGAAGCTTTGGATTGACTATTTGTTTGTGGGCTAGAATACCTGGGTCGAAATTCTCCCTAGTTGGTATTAGAGCCATGAATTATAAACAACTGATTTTTATGTTCTTGTTTAAGGTGAATTATTAGAATGAAGGGTTGCAAGTGAGAAAATGATCATTCCTATGTCCTCAGAAAATCATTCTACTCCTCTCCCGGTTGCTCGTAGTTTATCAACTTCCTCTAATCACTCTCCTATATTGACCCATTCTTTCAGAAAATTCACTTCTGCTAATATGGATTATCTTTACGAGATATCCTATTTAGATGAATCAGATAAAATCACTCTTACCAACCTTCCTCTTGTAAATCTATATTTAGCATAATCTAAACCACACCAATCTTTTTCTAAATCCATCTGAAGCCTCATAACTCCTCAAAAATCGCAAGTCAAAGAGTATATTCAAGCTACAAAATTTGACCAACATCTCCTTCTTACTATTGAACAGGAACAATTTGTTTGGAAATTCTCCCACATCTTCCAAGTGTTTGGCTATCAGAAGGATACAACCATCTTCACTTTGGAGCTGTAAGATTCGCTCTTACCCTCCATGGTAGAAAAGGTCTCCCTACAATTTCAAGAATTTCACTCCTTGATGCCAGATTCTCATAATATCAGCATGCGTACATAGAAACTATACAGACTACTTTGAACACTGGAACTATCCTTGTTGCAATGTTCCCTAACTTTAACATACCTATATCAGATCCCCGATTTCTTCTAAAAATCACCATCAAAAACTCTTTTTTCTTTCAAAATAGTTGTCAAACAGACTCCAAATATGGGCAAATAATTATTTCTTGAATTGTCTAGGTTTAAAACTGGATCATTGTCTCGATCAAAATATATGGTCACTAATTGAACCAATAAATTTTCGATTCGATTCTCTGAGTCACTACGAACTAGTGATTGGGTTTTGATTGCTTCATTTAGCCTCACTCAATTAATTTAAGTGGTAATTATATCAAACCAGAATTTTTAAAATCTAATTTCAAAAATCAGATATAAAGTTTATTTATACAAAAATCAGAAATTAAATAAAATATTTAAAATTATTAATACCACCAAAATTCATCTCAATCTCTAATTACTCTTGCCTCTCTCTCTCTCTCTCTCTCTCTCTCATCAATTTCTGTTACCTGTCGCTGCTCCGATCTGTTCGTCTCACGAAAACGCCACTACAGCCACCGCCGCCGCCGGTGTGAAGCGCCATCATCGTCGTCACAACAGTTACGAAGACACCACCATCGAGCGGCGTCGAAGTGCCACCACCGTCGTCACGAAAGTTGCGAAGACAACACCACCACTGCGGTCAAGATGCCACCATTGAGCGACATCGTTCTGAAGCAGTAGCGCCGCTGCGAAGATGCTGCTGCAACCCATCACTCCGTAGCACCGCATCTCGATTTGAGCAATGCCAGGACTATGTTGACCGACAATGTCAAACCAATATTGTGGGTTGTGATTTGTAGTCTGTAGTGAGCATCGATGATGTTTGTAGTTTGTGGTTTCCGGCGATGAATGTTGTTGCTATGGTTTTTCGGCTAGGTTGTGTTGGTGCGGGTGGATCTGATGTGGTTGTGTTGGTGTGGGTGGATCTGTTCTGGTGTTTTTGGGGGGTGCGTTTGCGCATCCGGGTGTTTTTTTTTGTGGGGGTGATGGTGGTACATTCTGGCCATTGGTGAGGTGGTGTGTGACGACGTTGGTGGTGGATCTGGCTGTTGCGGTCATTTTTGTTGGATTTAGTGGTGGTAGATCTAGCGGTGATAGTGATAGTTTTGTAGTTGAAAATGGTGGTCGAGAGATGATGGTGGTGGTGGTGGTTCTGGCGGCGAAGGCGACGACGATGGTGCTGCTAAAGGGAGTGGTTGTGTTGGTACGGGTGGATCAGTTGTAAAGTTTTTTTGGGGGTGTGTTTGCGCATTGTGGGGGTGATGGTGTGTGCATTCTAGCCATTAGTGAGGTGTGTGACGGCGTTGGTGGTGGATCTGCTGTTGTGATGATTTTTGTTGGATTTTGTGGTGGTAGATCTAGTGATGACCGTGACAGTTTTTTATTTGAAAATAGTGGTCGAGAAGCGGTGGTGGTGGTTTTGGCGACGGCGATGGTATTGCTAGAGGGAGTGATGAGGTGATAGTTACAAGTGTTGGTTGGGTCACAAATTATTTGATTGATTGTGACCATTAAATTGGTTAATCTGTGATCAATAAACAATATGTGACTAATGAAAAAGATAAATTGTGACCAAGAAATAATGTGTGACCTAAAAAATTGTTAATTTGATAATTTGAAAATTTGTGACTGTCTGATAAATTGTGAGTTATAATATTTGTGATTTGTGATCGATAAATAAATTATGATTATTTATGATCGGTACAAATTGTAACTTATAAAATTTTTAAATTGTAACCGTAAGATAATTTGTGACATAAAATTTATGATTGGAAAATTGTGACTGTATGATTAGTTGTGACTTATAATATTTGTGATTTGTGATCGATAAATAAATTGTAAAGTATAAATTTTTGATTCAGACTGATGAACAAATTGTGATCTATAAATTTTTTGAACTTTGATCATAAAATAATTTGTGACATAAAATTTTTTATTTGTGACCAAAAAATAATTGTGAACAAAATTTATAAATTTGTGAATTTAATATATTTAATTAATTAAATATATAATTAATTAATTAAATTATAAATAAATTTTAATTAGTATCTGATTTTTGAAATTTGAAACATTTGTTCTTAAATTTGAAATAAATGTTATTTAAAACTGTTAATTATGAAATCTTCCCTTAGTTTAATTAGAGCGGATCCTGCCGAGTCAATTTCCAAAGCAATAGTCTAAATTGTCACGCTTGACCATAAAAGTCCTAAAGCTAAAGGTAGTAGCAAAAAAATTTAAATTAATACTTAATAACATTAAATCCTTTTTCTTTAATATCCCAAGCCCCTATTTGGTATATATTAAAATCTCAAATTAAAATTAATATTTAATTTTAACTATATATTTTATTGAACTCACAACTTTTTAATCAGATATTCAACAATTTTCATCAAAATATCTACTAAAATTATGATTTTAATATGTACCAAATAAGGACTAAATTTTGTCATTCTTGATTAGGGTGAAGTAGGTAAACTAATAATTTATGATCCATTCTAGCGGAGCCTGTTCGACCCCATTGCCCACAAGCTTGGCTCATCCTCAAGGACCAAGTTCGCCTGCTCAAGGCTTGGCCCACGAGCTCGTCTATTTTTATTTTATTTTTTGAAAATCTGTTCTTTTTTTCGGACTTAAAATCGGCTACTTAATTTTCGAACACGTAGAGTTAAAACTATACACAAACAACTTGTTACATGAATATATATATTTTTAAAAATAGAATATTATTAAGAAAAATAAAAAAGTAAAAATATGATGCAATTAAATATCATTTATCTGACTACACGCATTTTCAGCATACTTATTTTGTATTCGACAATGAGCGTCTTTCCAATCATTTATACACATTAAACTTTTCAAAATGTCTTTTTTGAGTCGGCTCCTAAAATCAAGACAAAATTCAACCAACTGCACTAAAAGAAAACTCCGATACTACATCGTTAATCGGAAGTGTTAGTACAATCAGAGAAACAATGGGATATTTGCGTTTATAATATCTCCAGAAATCAAGTAAATCAAGTCATTGTATAAGCTGGATCTACGATTCTAATTTTGCAGGCATTCCAATTGGACCTACGTCCGATGTACTTTAATTATATATAGGAGAAATACTAGAAAAACTTGAATCAAATCTTTCATCCATAATATCTGTAAATAAATTCAATATTTCCTCATTATCTTTTTCGAAATTAGCATTAGGGGGTGTCTAAGGTGCCCGATTAACATTTGCAGCCAATCGTTGTGCATACAATTCGTGCATTGATGTTAAAGTGTTTTCCAAATTAAAAAAAAAATGTGATAGGAGCATAAAAATTTAAAACATTTGTGATTTTTCTTATAACATAGTTTGTACATTCCAAATTATATATAGGGTCCATTGTACATGCTAAAAGAAATAGTGTAGATAAGTCTTCTTAATATTTTAAAATTTTAGTTCCATAGAAAATAATATTTTAGTAAAATCATGATCATTTCTTTATTTATTGAAAGTTCTTTTAATTTAAAAAAAAAAATTCGTTCAAGAACTTTGGAACTATTGGTGTAGCATGCCCAGATAATATATTTGTAGAATCATAGAAATTTGTCAAAAATATTTTAACTTTAAAGTCAATTCCCAATCAGTATCTATCAAAACGGATTTGACTCATTTCTTGTATATTTGGAATTATAAAATTATATAATTAGTGTTTCATAACCTTAACAAGATTTGAGTAATAAGTAAATCGAGTTTCACCTATACACTAGGTCGATTGCAAATTTTTTGGATTCCATACCAAATTGAGCACATATTCCTCGAATGCTTATTTTCTACTTAGTGATATAGTAATATATACTAATGCATCCCTAATTCTACCCATTTGTTCGTTAATATGTTTCATACAATCTTAAGCAATTAAATTAAATATGTGACATACACAACAAAAATGAAATAGAAAACTACAGAAATCTAGATTAAGAATTCTGCACATTTCATTACTACTTGTATCATCAAACTTAAAACTACAAATTTTAGTTTCGCAACGTTAATTCTTTTTTAATTTGCATAATAGTATTATATGTTATTAGCTATGTGAAGGAACGCAATTATTTTAAAAATAATTATTCTTTTATGCATTATCCAAAGTGAATTTATATAGTGAGCAGTTAGAGTTATATGAACTTTTTTTAATTAATGCATTCTCTTATGTCCAATGTAAATATAACACCATCATTTTTGTAAGCAACTCGAAAGCTTTTTAAGTTCTACAACAATTGAAAAAATTTAGAAAATCCACTCAAAACTTGAAATTTTTTAATTTAATAAAAACTTGAAAAACATTTGAAGAAGTTTTGTGGCAACTAGGAAATTTAATCCAAAAATTTGCATATAAACAAGTTAAAATACACTACAGCAGGACAATTTCATCACCTTGAAAAAAACAATATAAAGATTCATCTTTCCAATTCAAAGAAATAATGCAACTAGAACCATAGTGACTACACTTCTACCTCATATGGCTCCATCACGAGCTTCTATTGTATCGAATGCAAGAGAAAAGAAGTGAAGTAGACCAACTCCGGGCTCTATAAACAGGTGGGCAAGGCATACGTGCTTTGCTTTATTTTACGATAATGCATAATATAAGAAATCATTAGCTTCCTCCAATCATTGCTTAGAGACTGTGCATGCTATCTACAATGTGTATTTAGACCCGACCCAAGACTCTCAGTCTCTCATCCCACTTGGAGCCTTAAAGCAAGACAGAGAATTCGATTATTTCCAATCTACTTTAAGAAATCATTAGCTTCCCACAATCAAAATCAGCCATTTTCATCAAAATCCCAACAGTATATTTGGACAAAAAGGATTTCCTCAAGAAACCCATCACCTTGCCATTGCTCTCTTGTATCATTCCGACAATGTAGGCCATGCTTATGAGACTAAAACTTCTCCATCTCCTCTCTTTTGCATACTTTTGCAGACCCCTCTCCATTTTCACATATTCTCCATCTTCTTTAGCGTTGCCAGATGTCTTTGTCAATAAAGCTTCTGCAAGGCATTTTGCAAGAACGACACTATCTTCTAAAGCCGAACACCCACCTTGACCAATATCTGGTGTCATGGGATGAAGGGCGTCGCCAACTACACAAACATTGTTTTGAACAATATGTCCAAGTAAAATATTCCATGGTGATCTAAACTTTAGAGGAGCATAAGAAATGCAATCTAGCTCGGTTCTCTCTACAATATCAGATACTCGTTTTGGTAAATTCTGAATATTGCTTAATACAAATTGCTTCATTTTGAGTGGATTTTGCTCATTTTCATCATCTGCAATAATTCGAAAAGAGAGACTCCATTAAAACAATACAATGCAAAATTTATTCTTATGGCATTCAACTTCTAGGCAGAAATTTTACTGAAAGCGTTAACTTATGTGATGAGACTTGGAACAAATTAAGTCAAATGGCTTACAATTGAAAATCGATGGAGTAAGCGTGCAAAACCAATATATGCTCTGGTCATCGCAAGGAATAAAACCGTAACGGACTCCTCCTCCAAAAAATGCATGGAACTTGGCCTCAAAGCCATGGCCATTTGGGTAGTTAACAAAGCCTCTAATGGCTGATCGTCCAACATTAACCGAATCCTGAAGTCCCAACCACTTTGCCACCGTTGAATTGATTCCATCACATCCAATCAAGACCTTAAACAACAGCAGAATATAATTAGTTGGTCTAGAATGAAGCATAAAAGTTATGTATTAATCCATTATGTCAATTAATGCCAATTATAAATAAACATTGGAAAAGCATATGTTCAAATAACACGAATTTACCATGGTTTTGATAACTGAACCATCTGCCAGGTGCACCAATTTGAAGTTCCCTGATTGCTCTATGGCAACGACCTTCGAAGAATATCTAATAGTTCCTTCTGGTAGTTCTTTCTCTAAGGTTTCTAGTAAATCTTTCCTTTTCACACATCTACTTTCACTGTTGCCACTACATCATTTCACAACTTGTTAAAACAATATTCTCTATTGTAACTTTTAAGAACATAACTTCATTGCAAAAGTTATCTATAAGCAGTCCAATTTCCGGATTTTGTCTGATTATAAATAGTTTGACAGCATATATCTGGAGTAAGCAAACCTAAAGCAAAAATTAGATGAAATTTCTGAAAGACCAATTTGTGGAGAGAAAATGACAATTGGTCAAATTGGTTAAGTACTCTTTTTTACACGTCTTCCCTATATTAAATAAGAATAATACTATTTAGAACTAGTTGTGTTTATTATCAATCTAAATCGCAATGGAGGCCCAACTATATTTATTGAATCCACTTTCACTTAAACAGGTGCTAGATTATTCGATAAATAATTCTAAAGTATCCTTTGAAAACTTTTCAAGTCTAAATTCATTGAGCCGTCATACAATTCTTGATACTAAATAGTAAATACTATCGTGGAGGCCAATATCAACAAGAATTAGAATCAATAGTTGCAACATTGTCTATAAATCTATAATATGTTAAAATCCTCGTCTAAGCTCAAGAAGTTAAAACTATTTTGTCCAGACTTTTACTTACAAGTACGAACACGAATTATTTGTAACAAAGAATAAGACAAAATAGAAAAAGAACACGAAATGGATAGATAAATTGGAGGATAAAATACTCACAAATTCACTTCTGCTTGGGGGGATTGCTCTGAATAGGGTAGGCTTGAATCCGGAGAAAAAATTTGAAACCTGCACCAACAAAAACCAGCAAATAAATTCAAAATTTATGCAGTGCCAGTATATTAAGCTTACAAAGAGCAATTAATTTGAAACCATACCCATGAATTTGTACCGACAGAGTCCGGAGATACTCTCCAATGCCGAGGGCATCAAGTGCCCTCCAGGCATTACTCCACAGGGTAAGAGCAAACCCAGAAATCCTTAAACTATCCGATGATTCCAAAACCAGGCTCCGAATTCCCAACCTTTACTAATGCAAACATATATATAAAATACTTAAAAAGTATTAACTTTTAAGCTTAGCTAATACATGCAGATTTTCATGTACCTGTGAAGCCCCAAAGCCGTAGAGAGGCCGGATATACCAGCACCCACTATTAAAATATGTTCATCGATGACCCCTCCTTTTTGCTCCATGCTTTTATGCAACCTTTTTTTTCTAAAGGAAATGATGGGAGTTGGAGTCTGAACTGAAATGGAAATAGATTTTTTTTTTCTGGATAGTGTGATTAAGATATTTGCGTTGGAGAAAGAAGATTTGTTTATATAGTTCAATCAGGATCCGACACGGCAGGAGAAAATTTATTAATGACGCAAACGCTTACGTAACTTTGACTTGGAAACCATAGCCGCCGGTTAAAAAGTAACGGAAAGGGAAACTTGATGATTACGGCACGGCGAGGATAATGAGTCGGTAGCCGAGAGTGTACAGGAGTTACAGACAAACGCATAATTACATCATAGCGGACATAATTACGTGAGTCAATTTTGGCTCCTGTCTTCTCTGCGAAGTTGCCATAACAATTAATTTTAATTAAATATTTAACAAAATTCATATTTTTTCAACCATATATAATATCAACTTTTATTAAAATTTGATTTTAATCCCAACAAATGGAGACTAAAAACTTATTTGGTTGTAATTAAAATTCAATTAAAATTAAAAATATAGCCGTTATTAGATCTCACTCGTCTAATAAAAGTCAATAATAACAACTAATTTTTCAATTTTAATTCGATTTTAATCTCTCCCAAACAAGTTTTAAGTAATAAAATAGTTAACTTCTTTATCCCATGTTTTGTAGGTCTAAATGAAAAGTTAACAATTAATTTTAATTACGATTTTTATCCCATGTTTAATTTTATCCCGCGAGACCCATGACTTTTCAGTAATGTATTTTATTAACTTTTATTAAAATTTACGAAAATCTGATTTTAATCCCTAACAAACAAAAGTTTAATTTTTTTAAAAATCATCCCATATTGTAAAATTTAAGCTACATTTTTCAAGAATAAATATTGTAAAAGGTGACTGTTCTCTTTGTTGTTTTCGGATCGTTTTCTATTTTCAATTTTTCAAAATAGTGAAATTGCATTCTCTTTCCTGTTTTCGAAAATGAGTTTTTGAAAAAAAAAAAATTCACTAAAAACTCAAAACGTCTAAATAGACATTTTTGAGTATTTTCTTCTAAAACACGGGATAAAATGAAAACACGGAAAACGGTCTCATTTTCCATTTTCCCCGAGTTCCTCTTTCTTGGGCTACCGTTCCGCCGCCTCCTTCCATCAATTACTTCCACCACCGGCTACCTAAGCCACCGGACCCCCACACCACCGGCACTCCTCACCTCCATCTATACCCTCCGACCATCGCCTGCCCACCAGATCGTCGGAAACAGTTTCAGTTCCCATACAAAATCGAGAGCACAATCACGATTTTTTCCCAATTACTTCAACATCTGGCCACCCTCTC
>CAIGRN010130075.1:0-14822 GCA_903798345.1 Fraxinus anomala
AAAAACACATTTTTCAAAAAAAAAAAAAAATTCTGTTAAACAAAACTAGCCAATAAAAGGGCATGAATTCTAATAGAAAGAACTAAACAGCCAGGCAGGTTACATAATTTAATTAATTAACCAAAGAAATTACAACTAATTTCTCTTAGCTGGATTTTTTTTTTTTTTTTTTTGAAGTTATTTACTAATGTCATAATTAATATTCAAGACTCTGGTAGTGGCGGCAGATTAAGATCAAGATCAAGCCCCCTCTTCGTTTTTGTGTCGGCTCCATCAACAACAGAGGAAGAATCAGAATCACACTGCACACCGCCCCCACAATCAACAGACGCTGTGTTCAGCCAATTGGCGACGGTGGCACCGTGGTCCATCATCGTGGGCCGCATCAATGGCTCAAAGAAAAAAACCTGCTGTCCATTTGGCATCACCGCCATGGCTGGCCGATGATGCAAAAATTGATACCCATTAACATGAACAAGACCTCTACCACCACAACTGACTTCGTCTACCTCAGCCGTGGCAGCGCCAAGGCAGCGGGGGAGATCCAGCTCGACCGGCGCGTGCTGTTTGTTATCAGCACTGGAAGACTCCACACTGCTGTGGCTGGGACTACGTTCTTCGGAGGGTAAAGGAAAATTGGTTTTCGCCTTGGATCCACGAAACTCCCTTGCGGCGGTATCATATGCCCGCGCCGCCTCTTCCGCCGTGTCAAAAGTACCCAACCAAACCCGGCTCCGCCTACCCGGGTCACGGATTTCGGCGGCGTAACGGCCCCACGGCCTCGTCCTCACGCCCCTGTAGGTCACCTTTTTAACCACCCCATTAACTTTTCCATTTCCTCCCTTGATCCCATTAACCTTATCCTTGGCAGCCATCAAATACAAATGTTTCACAAATATGGTTCTTCCGAGTCGAGAGTGAGCGAAAAGTGAGTTATGAGAATGAGTTCACTGGTGAAGAGCAAAAGGGTAATGCCCATTATATACACGAAAGTGGAGAGAAAAATTGTATAGGTGGGCTCGGTCAACGAAACGATGTGTTTGACTGAGGTGGCGCCGCCCAGTGTGTGAAAATTTGGTGTGTGTGGGGGGTGGGGGGCTAACGTGGCACGCGGGAGTTGAGGAGACAAGGACGGCTAAGACGTTGATGTGCCGGCACTACTACTACATAACACCGCCGTTATTTATGGGATACGATCCGTTAGTTGCTCTAAGCGCACCTTTTTAATATTATATATAATTAAAATATTAACAATTACAAACTCATAATTCATAAATAAGAATTCACATATATAAATTTATAAACTAAAATAATTTATTAAATATAAACATATTTCTTTTATAATTTAAATAAATAATTAGCTATACAAAGGAATGATCTAATGAGCATCAATATTAATCTTATGCTAAGCACTGATGGCGTGCTCTGTATATAATATGTCGAATTATATTCTTTTTGTTTACTTTTAAGCAAATTAAATTAAAACTATTTAGAAAAAAAAAATCATCTTCTTCTTTGCAATAGCATTTTAAGTATATAAATCTCATTTTTAACCATATATGGCTCAAAAAGTTGTGAGGTATGTCTTATAAATAAATTTAGAAACATGAAAGGTGAGCGATATTTTTGAAACGTTTTAATATTGTAATTTGAGTGAAATATAAATTTTTAAAAAGGACATAATGTACAGAGAAAAGTTCATCTGATGAAAAGGAGAACTTTGAGAAGTGGGATCACTCAAATCGCATGTAAGGCGCTGAACTGCCGACTAAGCCCTTATTTGGTCTCCATTAATTTGAAAATTTAATTTTTTTCTCTTTTTTTTTTTCAACTACACATTTAATATTACATGTAAATCTATTTTTTTTCTTTTTTTAATCACATATTTTTTAAAAATTATTATTGTAAAATACATTCTTCTTAAAAATCTATTTATAA
Organism: Fraxinus anomala; assembly: GCA_903798345.1. Lineage (NCBI taxonomy): Eukaryota > Viridiplantae > Streptophyta > Magnoliopsida > Lamiales > Oleaceae > Fraxinus > Fraxinus anomala. The sequence continues at coordinate 1,939 of CAIGRN010130075.1, forward strand.
TGGAGAGGGGGCCACACACTTTTTTTGAAACATATCCTTTCACGCGTCTGCCGAACAAACCGTGTCACTGAATTTTCTTTCTACCTTCGGTGAATAAGGACTGTAGAGTAATCTTGGTATGGCTCAACTCACAATTCTGTTAGGTACATTGACATCTCTCTTTCTTATTTTAACTCAAGAAACATTGTACATGACGATTCACAAATTTAGTAGTTATTAAAAGAATAAATTTTATGTAGCACCCAGAACAAATTTCAGTTAAGTCTAGCAAATAATATAAACTTACTTGAATAAATTTACCTTTGGCAGCAGCAAAGTCGAACGTAGGTGTAACTTTAAGCATAATTTGGACTGCTAAGAAAGAACACCGTACACTACTTGAGCTAACAGATGATATGGCTTTTACATCACCATCGTCGTATATTAATAGACACAATCTCAATTAGAACTTAAACAATTAACCACGATCGATAACAATCACTATTACATAGCAAGATCAACAATAATCAATATTTCTAAAGTGAAAACACAGCTCTAGTTGGATTTGGAGGAAAGAATAAAGAAGACAAAACTTTTCGGTTGCAAAGGGTGAACGATAATAATAAACTGCAGTGTTGAAGATTGAAAAAGAAATAAATTAGATCCTATAAATTCTAAAAAACAAATACATGCCATCGCCAACATGTTGGGGAAGTATAGATGGATGTTACGTATTGAAATAATTATTGTCCATCTATATTCCATGCCAACCGTCTTATTGCATTTCCATGTGCCTGAATATTTGCACCTCGGCCACCAAGGCATATTTGAAGCAAAAAATGTCTCAGTTGCTAAAGCATCATTTAGCGACCGAATACGCTGAATCAAACATTTAACAAAACACGATTTAAGGCATCGACCACCAAAAGGTCTAAAGGCCTCGAACTAAGCCACACATATGGGCATTAAGTCCACCAAAGCAAATTCTCCATTTCTTTGTATACTTTTGAGAAACCTATATCAACTACGAATTCAATCAACACTTCGTGCATAGAAACACTATGAATTCAATCAACATTTCATGCATAGAAAAGTTACATCCACTGGACGGGATGATACTAAATTGAGCAAACTTCAAGATTACACAAGAAATAAGAAGAAATGACTGGATTTAAACTCTAGCCCTAGAAGTTTCTTCACTTGCATATTCTTGATCTAATCACTAGTTATGGTAATGCCAAAAAAGAGTCAAAAGCCGAAAAAGTTCTTATTTCCTTACCGTTGGGTTTGGCAGTGGGTTTCAAAAAATTCAAAAGATAATACCCCCAACGGCTATTTTTTGCTCAAAACCCCTCCAATAATAAAACACACCAATAACCCTCTCTTCTCAATTCCCATAATCCCATTCAAGAAATCCAAGAAAAATCACAAGATCTAATATCAGAATCAGATCAAAACCATGGAATCTACACAGCCCTCTCATCGATCTGAGCCCCGGAGTAGAATCAAATCGGTCTCAAGACTCTCCAAAATTCTCCTTTGCATTGAAGAAACAGGAGTAACCATTCCTCGACTCTCTCTTGATATAGTACCTTCTTCACCGAAAATATCAAATCCATCACCTACAACTACTTTGTCCCCGAGGCCCCCTTGTACTCTCCCGGTTCCCGAGCTTCTAATGCTATCTCCTTCCCCTCGTAAGAGATCAAAAACCCGACTTTCTGAAAGGCATGAAATGGCTGAAGAGGCTACAATTGAGCCTTGTGGGGTTCGAAAAAGATGCAAGAGTAGAAATTCTGCAATGGGGTATTCGGCTTCTCCAAGGAATACTCGGAGATCGCGGAGAAGATTGGAGCAAGAAATGAAAGAAGATAAGGAGTTTTGTGTAGGTGAAGAAATGGTTAAGACAAGAAAGAAGAGACATAGTGGTAGATCCAAGAAGGATAAATTGAGCTCTGTCCCTTCAACTCCATCTCCAAGTATGTATATATTACTTGAACTTTTGTTCGATAATTCTTTGTTTTCAACTTCTGTAATTATAATTTTTTTTGGTGGTTGATTTGGAATTCAGAAACAATTGATGATGATGGGTGCAATCTTGACAAAATTGGGCAGCTTATGAACGATTTAATAATGTGGAAAGATGTCTCAAAATCAAGCCTTTGGTTTGGTTTTGGGTCGATCTGTTTCTTATCTTCTTGTTTTACAAAGGGAGTTCACTTCAGGTATGTTTCTCTTATCTTCCCTTTGTTTTTTTTACAATTTTCAGTTGATATTTGCTTTGAAATCCACCTGAAAAACTTTGCAACCATGTCATTATTTTGTAGCATTTTCTCATTGATATCACAATTGGGACTTCTGCTTTTGGGAGTCTCTTTCTTCTCCAATTCGATGCGGCAAAGGTAAACCACATTTCACAATCTTGTTAAGCTAAAAATATACTGTAAATCTTTTATTACAAATTGTGCTGAATGGATATCATATTTATAGGGATGCTAATGAGATTAAGCTCGAGTTTAAGCTGACAGACGACAACATTGTGAAAGTGGGTAGGCTTTTACTTCCTGCTGCAAATCTTGCAATTTCGAAAACAAGGGAACTGTTTTCAGGAGAACCAGCCACGACCCTAAAAGTAATTATACGATCTTCATTTGTGATTATTAGTGTTTTGTATAGCTACTTAGGGCTCGTGTGGAAGGGCTTTTTAAAATCCAAAAGTTGCTTTTGAAACTAGGAGTTGCTTATAAACATGCTTTATCTTACTAGAAGAGTTTTTAAATGAAGCTAGCTAAAATGTGATTTTTTCGGGAAGCTCTTCTACAAGAAATAGAAACTTTATAGAGCCTTATTTTCTGCTTATTATTTAGAACTATTCTTAATTGTAATAATTTTCTTGCTTAATTATTAGGTAGTACCATTTTTCCTTATTGGAGCTGAGTATGGCCATCTCATTACCCTATGGAGGTTATGTGCACTTGGTAAGATCATTAAGAATCCCCTAGCCACTTATGACATGTTTGGTAAAATGGTTGGACAACACTGGATCGTGCTAATATATTGTCCGTACCAAACATGTCCGTAAACATTGCCTTGATGATGTTTTCTGTGAATCTGACAGGGTTTTTCTTAAGCTTTACTGGTCCAAAACTGTATTCCTCTTACTCTGTTCAATTATGTAGAAAAGGTAGAACAAAACCTCTTCTCAATAATTTCAACTTACCAGTTTATCACTCACGTTTTGCTGAAAGAATTGTTTTTGTTTTTGATTATGAACAGTCAAATATCTAAAATCTTGGGTGTTGGAGGCATGGGGAGCTTGCTCTCACAAGAAGATTGTAGCAGCATCAGCTGTGGCTGCTTTTTGGAATCTGACTTCTACAAGAACCCGAATATTTGCCGGTAATTATGCAGATTTATTTCTATACTACATTTGTCCTACTGTTCAGTATCGAGTACCAAATATGCCTAAAAATATTTTAGCGTTCGATTTCTTGGATAAGATTTGCAAACGTGTTTGTTTTATTGCTTGTTGCAGCATTCCTATGTCTAGTAATAGTAAGATACTGCATACAGCATTCAGAAAGAGAAAAGATTGAAGAGGAAATAGTAGAAGAAAAACAAGAGCAGCAACAATCACAGGCATTAGTTGCAGTTGATATTGGATCTCTAAAGTAATCTGTATATATACAGCTTTGTATATATATACAAATTGTACTAATTTCCTAAGTTAAATGAGTTTCTGATCAATCTTTTTAATAAGTTTGATGCACCCTTCTGAAGATATGGGCTATTCGCCAAGTTCTTAAAGAGAGATTTAAGACGTTCATAGCAGCTCGACTTTCTTTTCTAGTGGGTTTCTTGTAACAAAAGAACAGGCACGATAGACATAGATGTCTGATCTCCACACTCGTATTTGATATGCACACGTCTACCTTTTGTATGTTGATAAATTAGAGTTCCTGGAGGTGAAAATCTTGCAACGGTTGGTACTTAAAGAAGATTTGTTGCCTATTAGAACTGTGAAATTGAGCCTGTTTGCCACTATTGTTATGGTATAAGTTTTTGATCGAAAGATGAAAAACCAGGGGAAACGCCCACAGAACATGGAATTTATAGAACAGAGAAGTATTGCCTGAAACAATTTTCAAGCAAACATTGTCTAAATAGAATTTTTAACATCAAACAGAACACCAAAACTCAAAAGGAGATTCCAACAAGTCGAAAATCCAGTTCCAGTGGTGTAGAGAGGATCACTTGTCAAATCTCATGCATCATCAAAGCCTACAAGAAGGGTAGATTCCAACTCAGTGTGAATCCATTAAAGATGCCAATTGATGTCAAATATGTCTAACGAATCAAAGAGCTTTTAGATATGGCACAAGTATCAGCAATTATTTTACAGCCAGTTGGTAGTTGGTAGTCATTACAGCAGAATGACAATATGGTACAACCCAGACCCCCTGACCTACCCCACCAAAAAATACAGACGATAGCAGACTTATTTAATACATCTGGCTTATAAACTTCTAGTATGCACAGTTTTGAATAGAAAACCTTGCTTGAAGCTTTGAAGGATGATGCTGATCACACATCATAGCAAGCTGATTGATATATAAGAAATCAGTAAATTACTTCGAGTATGCTATCTGCATTGACATCAATTACACAAACAAGTAGAACTACACCTTAGAAAATCATGCATGCAAATTAATGTCTACAAGGTACATTTAACATCAAAACGAATGGATATTTTTTCAATAAATCTCCCTCAATATTAAAAGAGCAACATCTAGAAGTTTCTCCAAATCTGGAAGCAGTGAAATCCAAAGGGGCCCATTTGCAGCTCATTCAAATTGTCCAAGTCTCTGAACCATGTTACAGAGACGAGTTTGTACATCAAATAATCCTTGCCCTCCAAAAATTCATCACACATCATCATTGGCAACTGATTAAATAAAGGTAAATAGTAAGTTTCAATCCTAATTAATTTACTCCAAAAAGGTTATCCTGTGTTAATCACGCCTACATCAAAGTGGATCTTCAACCACTAAAAATGAATAAGAATATGACTGCCGCAGTTCAGCAAGTAAAATATTCAATACTTTCCCAATATACTTAAGAAATACAATCGATGGAAGAAAGTTCGTGTGGGGATAAGGAAGAATTTGAAAAACAAACATGCCACAGCGCATAAAGAATTAATATATCCATTAAGAAACTCCAGAAACTAGAGTTAATTCCACCTGTTAATTTAAAGATCACAGAGAAGAATACTTTATTCATATTTAAAAGTAGCCAAGAAAGGTCATTTCTATTTAAAGCAGTGTCCTCTAGAAAACAAGCTCTGAGACACAAAGCAAGCAAAGTAATTCCTTTTTGCTTCTCCATCTTCATCTAGTCTTGTTAAGGCCTACAACAGGAAGAATGAAGAAGGCTCCTTGGTCAAATGAGGGAAAAGGCACAAGGAAATAGAAATAGTCATTACTGACTACTCTTGAAATGCAAAATGACAAAAGGCATCAGTCAAGGCTAATTCTTGATTAGTGTTTATTTAGCTCCAGGATTAATTTCATTTTTTGTCCTTCAGCTAAAGTATTTCCTGTACAAATTTTATTCTCTTCTTACCTATAGGTAGGTGACGAGTATATAGTTTCTTACATATAGTAATCCTTTTTAATTGTATATACCAGAATATGAATACATCACAATAGGGCTGAGATCGTCGTCTTCTTTTCTTCAAATTCTAATATCTTTTAACACATTCATCCTATATTTCTATTAGTATCCAATAACCAGATGATATAGATACTTCAAATGTTATTTAAGGAACTCAATCTCATCATCCGTGGGAGGGAAGTGTGCAGAGGAAGGAAGAAAAGGACGGAATAGAAGCATGTGCTGTTTGTTGCTTGACTGTGTAGAAACCTAATGACTACAAAAGGTACCTACTATGCTTATATTAACATTAGGATGTCGTTGAGGAAAAAACTAACTTACCGGAGATGTGAATGATGGAACAGAACAGCAAAAGAGGGCTCTACAGGTGTCGCTAGATATCTAAAGAAAGAATAAAAACCCGTTGGTTAGGCTACCTTTAAGGAATTTTACAAAAAGCAGGGGTAAGAGAAATCTCATAGAACACAATGCCACTTTAAGGATAAAGAAGGAGAAAGAAAACATAAGGTTATACATATGTGAGACAATTACAGCCATGGTCCCCAACCTTTGGGATCAATGGCATTTAGGTTTCCATTCCTTTCTTTTTTTCTTTTTGGAATATGGGATTCAACCTTCAATTTCCCTAGAAAAAAAACATCAATTTCTTTTTTATTTAGTCCTTGTTTGGCCCCCATTTCTAAAACACATTTTTCTTCGAATTCATTTCAACGATACATTTCATCAACTTTATAAAATCTAATAAAAATCTGATTTTTAACTTAACCAAACAGAGGCTTAATTTCATCTTTAGCATTTCTACTTTTTATCATTTGAATGTGCAGGAAAAAATGTCATTTCACCAACACTTAATGCTGGTGAAACTGTCCAAAAGGACCTCTTTGTTATATTATTGAAAGTTGGGACCTATATGCAATATGGGAACCAAGTGCCAATAATCCCATTTGTTGAGAACCATCGTGGAAATTATTAAAATAAATTCTTCTAAGACAAATTTATTAACATTTCAAAAAGACTGTCTCGGGGAAAATAGTTTTGACATTCAAAAATAAGAAGAAACAATATGTGCACTCTCGGATGGTGGCTACCAGGATAATGAATTGATTGTAGAAATCCCCCTCTACAAAATACATGTTCATGGAGAAATTACTAGCTTCTTCTAAGGCCAATACAAAGAATAGTTTTAACAAATATTGGTTTATGACTTTGTAAAACATTTTTGAACCAATGGCACGATGTCCTTTGTCATATACTCGTTCAAATTCGTTTTTACAAGAATCCTAATTGAAGGACAGAATCATGACTTCAGGTACAAGTCAGAATCTCCATGTATCGAAATCAGAGGAAGTGCTACAATTTGACCAATAACAGATGACACGAGTGATAATAAATCAGATTTGATCTTTTCCTACTTGTTTCACTCAAGGGGAAAAAATCCGTGTTGATCAAGAAAAATGTAGAAACAAAATCACCACCAAACCAAACTGTGCCCTTTCATCTCCAAACTTACACAAACACAATGGAAACATAGAGAAAGAGAGACATTCCACACATTTTATTGGATCATTTCTAAGAATTATTAAATGAACAATTAACAAATTCATATTCACGAATATTTGAACAGCTGTATCTGATTTAAAAGTGTAATAATGAAACAGCAACAATTCGTCAGGATAACATCACCTGCGCTCTAAAGGGAAAAGCATAGCTCATTAACAATATCAAAGAACTACAAGTACAAGAATCAAATTACTGTAAATACTCATTGCATGTATTGTTTTACCCATCCGATGCAATACAACGTTAAACCAAGGCAAAATTTAAGCATCGGATTACTTTTCACTGTTTATACAAAACGCACATAAAAGGTTAACACAGTTAGAGAAACAAAAAATTACCTTCAGGAAGCCAACCGTAACCACAACGAGAGACAGTGAGCATCGACGTCATCAAAGCTGAGGCAGTGGCGCTGTGGTAGGGGAGCATTGACCCCACACACGCACTCATCTCAGCTGGACACCTTCAAATTTGTTCAACCAAAATATATCAAATAAAAAGAAAAACCATTAAATTAAAAATGCACAAGTTATACATATATCAAAATCCAAACGCAATTAAAATTCATTCTCCATAAATATAGACAGGAATAGGTTATGGTTACCGGAAGATGCGGTGAGCCAGGGGGTTCCTGGAAGGAAGGCGGAAGGGCAAGCGAGCAGCCTTCGCTTGGGAGCCGATCCTAGTGGCGGCGCTACGAACGGAAGACGACCGGAATACAGATCTGGCGGCGAAGGAAGCGGCTGCGACGGCCATTTCTTTGACTTTCTCTCTCTGGGATCTGAAAATATAAGGGGTTTTTGAGCTAAGCCATAAACCCTGCACCGTCGAGGGTTTCGACCACTCTCTTCTGAATTGCGGAATTCTTCTGGGAAAATAATAGCTAGATCCCTAATCTTTGAGAAACTTGGCACTTGGGTCCTCATTGCGAAATTGGGTTAAAATCTTAGGGGTTGTTTGAGCCCTTTTTTTTGCATTTTACAATAATATTATGATGGAGAATGTGTAGTTAAAAAATAAGAAAAAATTTTAAATTTGTGTTTAATATTATTTTATTGAAATTGTGTGGTTAAAATATAGTCAAATCACTGTAGAAAAATGTATTTTTATAGAAAAAACGAGACTCAAACAAGAGTTTAATTGAATATATCTTAACTGAATAAATCAAAACATAAGTTATTAAAATCGGGTTAAATCCACCTATAGTTACCCAACTTTATACTTGGTAATATAGTCATTCAATTTGATTTTATTTCATCATGGCCGTCCAACTTTATATCTATTGTCATTATGATCATTCAATTTGATTTTATTTCACCATCATTAACAAATTTCATATAACGTTTCACCAGGATCATTCAATTTCATATACAATTTTATCATGACCATTCAACTTCTTTTCATCATTTATATTAATTTAAAAAGATGTAAAACAGTGACTTTGCATTATATATAAAATAAATTTAAAAAAAATAAAATAAATATAAAAACTTATTCTAAAAAAATAAATAAAATGTTACTCAAAAAAATAAAAAAAATAAAATAAAAGCTTATTTAAAAAATACATTTTTCAAATAAAATAAAAACTTATTTGAAAAAACATTTTTGCAATAAAATAAAAACTTATTCTAAAATGAACATTTTTAAAATCTAAATAAAAAACTTTTATTTTTATTTTTTTTAAAATTTATTTTATATATACAATACAAAGTTATTGTTTTAGTGAAAATGATTAAAAAATAAAATAAAATTGAGTGATCATGACGAAATATTATATAAAATTTGGTGATCATGGCGATATAAAATCAAATTTAGTTGCTGACATTTAAGTATAAAGTTGGGTGGCCAAGTTACAGCACTTATAAGCAAGTTGATCCCCCACTTTTAAATCAAGACATATTAATCCTCAATATTTCTATTTTATTGCACGTGTCAAATTTAATGGGTAAACTAACTAATTAAAAATTAATTAGTAAAGAGAAGAATTTCCACGAGGATCTAAATCAGCAAGAACTAAGAATTGCAAACCCCAATTACACTACTTAAAAAGTTGGTAAAGATCTACAAAAATTTACAACATTTTTTGTACTACCAGATCAAGTTTGCCATGAAAGCTCAAATGGTATCTACATGAAGCACATTTACAGCCATGTGAAGTAGGAAAATGATTTAGGGATCATCAGGTTTCACGTCCCATCTTGACTTGCGCTTGGCCTTCGAATTAGTCCCAACATGAGAAAACTTTTCTACTGTTGGTGTTGATTCTACTTGCACGGGGAAAGAGATGATATCATTCGGGTCGTTTTCCTCATCACTCTCAAGCCAACCATAACACGGTCCACGACGCCTGGGGGTTGGGATCGGGGAAGGAATCATTAATGGTGAGGGGATCGAACCCTTTCCAGTTCTCAGATGATCATCACACTGATCCAAACCAATATCCTTCCAGTCCCTTCCATTTTCTTCAGCTGGCACAAGAATATTTTACCAAGATCAGGAACAGTCTATATTTCGAAATCCTAATGCCAGTTATGCATGTCCGGTTCATGTATAAACAACCTTCTAGGTTAAAAGAACGAAGGATTCCTAATTTTTTTTATTTAATTAGTAATGCTTTCACTGAAGGCTAATGCATAATCCAGGTTAGGAAGCAAAAATATTATTTGTAACCTGAATCAATCCCAGATGAAATAATGATACCTTCAGCACACGTAAGTTGTACAACAGAAGACGAACCCACAGCATCTACTGGAGCATTGTCAGGTATTTCAGCATCTTGTGGGGAGTCCATAGCTGCACCGCATGCCCCAGCTGCTGTTTCATCCATCGACTCGTTCTGCAAACAAAAACCATTGCATGTAAATACGGCTCTTTACAAATTGTAATGCTTCCAAAACATAGACATTTTTACACAATCTAAACAAAAGTCGTGTAAATTACATCAAAGAATTAAGTCTACATTTTAACAATTAATCCCAGCTTGCATTTCAGATCATTCTGACTGTTAACTTCTTTAATCAATTGATAATAAATGATCTAGCAGTGGTGTAAATTTTCTTTTTTTGGTTAAGAAACTGAATCCAGAGATATTAAGAGGACAGAGGTGCAAACTCGGGTGTATTTTGCAAAGAAAATGTTAAACATGCAAAATTTTTGGTCCAAGACTTTACAAGTTTATTTCTATCTATTTTTTGCATTGATAAAATGTTTCCATTGAGAGATCCTACATGATAACAACAGGTCTAAGGAGAAAAGATTTATACATTTGTATGACAAAATAAATATCAGGAAATCAAGGATCTCATATCATCGGTGACTGGTTATTGTTCCAAATGCATAAGAATTAATAAAAGAAATTACAAATGCAGGTTATATAAAGGTTTCATATTGTACATGTAGATGGATGTAGCTCCATGTGTTGCTGCACGTGAGCTCAAACGTAGAGTGGTGAAAAGAGTAAAAAGGATAAATGGGATAAATATTTCCTTTAAACTTTAAAATTAGACGATAAACGAAAATTAAAAAAGATGTATATCCAGGGCTCAGTACTGTTATAAACAAGAAATCTGAGAGAAGTTGGAAGGAGTTTATGAAGTATTTTTTCTCCTTGAGTTCTGACCAAATAAAACAAAGAAAAGGATATCAATCCATGACTTTTGACTCAACCTTCCATCTCTTCCAATTTGTTTTCATCTCTAAACAAAATAAAGGCGACATCTCCCAATACTTGATGCAGAACTCAAAGAAGAAAACGAGTGACTGCTAGGAAATGTCATGACTAAATTTAATCCCTATTGAAAGAACCTGACATCAAAGTGCAACTGCTCTAGAAGATCCAAACAGCTGAAACTAAGGTGCCCTCCAACTATTGGTGCATACAAAGACCTGATCACTACTTTGTTACTTGTTACGAGACAAAATAGCCATCAGTAGTTGTAGTCATAGCCACAAGCACCGATCAGCTTATCTCACCTTACGATCATTGTCAATGAAACCTAGCCCTCAATCTGTCAAATATGGTCAAAAGTACTTTTCATTTAGACCTATGGAGAAACATTCTCCACCCCCCATCCAGACTCCTTTAACCAAGATCCCCAAAAGGGGAGTGAGTGCCTACAGGTCATTTCTCTTATGAGGCAAGTCATTCTGGGAAAGCTATTAATACGTGGATGCTTTCCCAATCTTTCCTTTTACGTAAATCTGGTTATTGTTCTCCTATTTATATAGTAATCTGATTAATGAATGCTTTTATCTGAATATCTCTTGATAGAAGATCCACAGAAATTCTTATGGTGGATGAAGCAATAATCAACAAAATGAGGAAAAAGGATTAAGGTAATGAACCCAAATTTGTCGAAAATAAGATGTAGTTTGTTCTTACTGTTGGAAGATCAACAAAATGACAAAGGAAGAATAGTTTTTACAAAGTATTGATCAAGAAAAGTAAAATATGGCATTAGCATGAAAGTCTAATTTAGTTCTGTTTATGCAATCCTAAGTATATGGGAGAACTAAAAGGGGAAGAAAATAAAATCTTGGGGATTTAATAAGGCCATTCTATTATTTCATCTGAAATGCAAATGCAATTTATCATGCCCACTACTCATTGCATAATAGAGACATTTTTCTAATCAATTAGATGATTTTTGTCGCCACAAAATGCAAGATTTTGGTTACAAATATATTTTGTTAACAATTTCTGCGTGGCTTTATAAATGTTTTTAACTTTCTATACTTTGTTAAACTTACGAACAAGCAAAATCCTCATAACTTCCACTACACAAGCACCTAAACTGAAAACAATTGAGTGAATGGCTGTTGGAGCTCATGCCATTTCGGTGATATCACTCAAATTTCAATATCATCGACAAACAGAAAAGTTTGGACCAAGTGAAATTATAATTAGTCAAAGAAATACGAAAGTGCCATTAATAGATACCTTCGCGTGGTTTTCATCCCGTGCACTTTTCTCTCGATCATTTTCTTCTACATCGCGCAGAAGTGCCTCACGTAGTACTTCATATGAGTCTTGCTCAATGAAAAACCATGCTTCATCTCCCCCATATTCCTTGGTTAAAAAATTAAATAAATCACTAATCATGTAAATTCATTTTTTACTCACAGTTACACTACATTAGCATCACACAGCCACATAAATGAAACAAAATGATATTTTTATTTCCTATATCATTGTTTCTCCAGTGCTCCCAATGTATTTCAATTCATATTCGAGAAATTTATTTCAGCAAAAGCGATGAGAAGTTAGCTCCATTCTCATTTAGTTTTCCCAGTCTTATTGCTTTCAATTCTGAAAAACAGAAAATAAAATAAAATAAAACCGCCAACCAAACGAAACCCTAATCTGTTTTATCTCCAGAAACTTTGTAACTCAACAACTCAAATAAAACCCACATTTTTGTAAAAAAAAAAAAAAAAATTCAGAAACTCTCTTATTTTCCCTTAGTTTTCGAAGAAAAATGAAATGACAGTAACAGGAAAGATAAAAAAAGTACAAATAATTTCAACGTGTACCTTGAGAAGTTCTCTTGCTATCTTCCTTGTTAGATTTTCCGAGAATCCATATGGAGTCATGGCGTCAATAGCCGCATCCATTCTCGTTAACCGGCGCTAAACATCAAAATCAAAAATCAATATAAAGGATTAAGAACGAG
>CAIGRN010130085.1:0-10826 GCA_903798345.1 Fraxinus anomala
AAAAATCCTGGCTCCGCCCCTGGATAGGAAAGAGGTGACGTGACCAAAAGTAAGAAAATATTTTTCGTCAAATAGCACGAAAGTAGGAAAATAGGTGAAAAACACATTTTTCATGAAAAATATTGACAATCAAACACAGCCAAGTTATTTTGCAGGTTAATTTTTGCCATCTGTATTTTTCATGTGCAATTCCATTATCTGCCCTTGCAAAAATCACACATGAAATGCGAAAGAAGATTGTTTCTTGTCTTGTCCCCATAAAGTTTTGAATAGAAAAATGAATTTGATGGGATAATTTGGTGCAACTGTAGAATGATTTTTGATGTTATCTGTCAAGGTCAAAAAATTTGTGGCACTCAATTTTAGCTGTGCATTGAACCCTGTCTGTTAGTTGTAAGTTTCAGTTGAAGAGAGTGAGGAGATTGTGGTAGGTTTATTTGGGAACGAGTATTCCCGCAGGCATTGGCTAAGGCTGTGAACCCGTAGTTTTGAAAAAAATTCAACCATTACGCCCACTAAGATCACCTTCTGCCCTTCCTTGTTCCAACTGAGAAAATGAGCATCAGATCAAAGGGAAATATACACCAGAAAAAGATCTATGCCAGCAGCTCTTGTATAGAAAGATTGGCCCTGAATTTGGACCTAACAAGGGTAAGATTCACTGAATCCAGAAAGCAACTACTAGCCTACGTCAGGCTTCTTGCTTTTCCAGCGGATGACCAAACCTCTGATCCGATGGAGTCCGAGGGAGCACTTGGAAGGATTTAAAAGTGTCGTGTTGCTATATGACTTTTCTAATGCCATCACATGTATGATATTATTGACCATACTGAAAAGCCTATCAAACACGGTTTTTCCAACTCCTCATCCATGAGTAGAATTGAAGATTTTAGCAACCATTTCCTCAAATACTTTGCCAGTGCTAGCAATATTGACAGACATTTGGGTAGCTAATGCCAGGGAAGAAGAAAGGAAGCCCCTACATGATTACATAAGATTCAACTAATAGGCTTTGTCTGTCCTAGACTTCAACTTGAAATTGCTGTCAGACATCTTGACCAATGTATTTAGGCGAGGGTAGTTTTTCATCTTGCTGATCAAATCACCACCTACTGTAAGCATGTGACAGAGTTACTATCTCGAGCAGAGAAGTAAGTAGAAGAGACACAGAGAGTAAACGTAAGAATGGGGCAAAACTTTTGTAGGATCAGAGCAATAGAAACAAGGAGCACTTTGAAGGATAGTTGTGAGAAGGTACTTAAAAACGTTTGTGCGAGATAACAAAGATGCGCCCTTACAGAACAGAGACATCTTTGCTTAGAAGCCTATGGATATGCCGGGATTGACCCAACTTTGACATCCCATCACTTCTATGACGACCCATAGAAAAGGCCAATCAAATAGAAGAAAAGGGTTATATGGCTAGAAAGGTCATTGATAATGGAGCAAAAAGTTGATGCACTATTGGGAGCCTATCATAAATTTGAGGCCATGTATCATAATTGGCTTGGTCTTTGTGCCGAAGGATTGAAGAACATAGAGAATGTGTATGGACTTTGTGCATCAAGCTTTCAACATAATGAGGAGGTATAGAATGGTGTTGAACCTCAGATGGGGCAAGTCACATCCAAACTCATTGCGGGGTGGCAAGGGTCATCTCGTGGTGGGGTTGGTGAAGGAATCCTAAAGGGGTCAAAAAATTGCCTAACTCGTGGCTGAGGGATATGCAAATTTGGCTCCCACATATCATCCTTTTATGCAAGTTTTTATAAATATTTTCACCCTTCTATTTATGCTGAATGAAAAAATGCATTCGGCAAATCTTATGACCGTTTAGCATACATATTTAATTTCTAATACCTTACCTTTTAAAGATATCCAATTTTTCTGTTGAAGGTTTATGAATTAACAGGTGCAGTTAGCCCTCTATTCTTCAAGGGATACTGTAAACTCGACAACAAAGTGAAACTTGAATGGACCAACCGGTAATTAATTAATTAATTTATTTTTTCATGTACATCTATGCTTTTTATTAAGTGATATAGTTTCCCAGTTTACATACAACGTTTTCATATCTAGACTAATGATGGTTTGTTATTGCAGGGGGTTCTCTACTTTTCATGCCATTATTGTGGCAGCTGGTTCTCTATATCTCCTGCTTGCCTCAAATCTATTTGCCGAATCTGATGATGACTTGATCGTTAATAGAACATCAACTTTATCAGACTCCATACTGGGGGTATGTTAATGTTCCAATGACACAGTCTTGAGATTACTTTGTAATAATATAGTTATTTTATTGATTTTGTATCTTATTGTTATCTACAAATGATTCTTGATGCTTAGTCATGGACTAAAGTGAATAATTCCTTGAAGTTTAAAAAGTTGCTCATTTTCTTGACAAAACTAATAATGAAAATTCACTGTCTCCCTTAACTTTATGATATGCTGACTTTTAAATGAAGATCACCTCGATGTTCTTTTGTGGTATTATTATGGGAAATCAAAACAATTGATTTTACACTTTTTGAGAACTCTATTTATCATATTCATTGAGGAATACATCTAATTTGATTCTTTTATTTTTTAAATGATGCAGATTTCCATTGGTTACTTTCTAACAGACTTGGCAATGATTATTTATAACTTTCCAGCTTTAGGAGGCATGGAGTATGTAAGTACAGTGACACAAAATACTTTTAACTACTATGGTGTTATGAACTTCGGAAGAAGTTAGGTTTATTTGACCTGGTAATGAATTCTGATTATAATTTTCGCTTACTGTTATATTTTCAATGTAAGGTACATGCTTGCCTATTATTCTGCCAATGTTTGCGACAAATTAGAACTATATGGAATTGTGCATCTTTCTTCCTAAACAAGATTTAGGGTTCTTGGTTCGCCACTGGTGCTGTGGTGCATTTACTTGAATTTTTGAGTAATTAATAAATATTTTTTCTCCCTCTGTTTTCTGGTATTGACTTTTTGTCCGCTCTTTATATTTATTTTTTTAATTTAAAAAATTATAAAAGTATTATATTTTTAATATAAATAATATCTCGGAGTAATCTTGATGTAAATGGAAAAATCTTTTGTTAGGTCTTCCACCATGGACTCTCTATGTACTCGATTATTCAATCTCTTTCGAGCGGTCATGCACAGATTTACATACTGATGGTTCTCTTTTCGGAGAGCACTACTCCCTTTGTTAATCTAAGATGGTCAGCTAACACATGAAATCATTTATTTTCTTTCCCTTCTCCATCTCCTTCGGTCCAATATTTGCTCATCACTCTTAGAATATGTGCAGGTATCTTGATGTTGCTGGTCAGAAGTCGTCTAAACTGTACATCTTCAATGCTGTGGCTTTATTCTTGGGGTGGCTGGTATGGTGATTCTATTCTAGTTCAGAATTCTTCTTGTTTGCAGCTGCAAAATGTAATATGTGCATGTTAACATATAACAGAATTGCAAATATCATTTAACAGCATGTGAACATGTATTTTCGTGTTAGGCTACTTTTCTAATCACATTACATATAAATTAGGCGCATTACAAATTTAGAAGCCTTCTACTTACTGCCTATGGTTATGAACTACCCTAACCACAGTATGGTGGTTTTCAAGACCTTGTATGTTACTCCTCCATGGTTTGCGAATGAGTCGGAGGTAATTTGCACAGTTTTTAGAAACAAGTGGGGGTGATTATGTTGTTCTGAAACTGGGAGGGCATCATTTGCAATGTGCCCGTAGAAGCGGCACTTAAGCCTCTATATCTTATCCAAATGGCAAAAGGGAGGATTTTTGTCTTCTCCCAGAAAGAGATATATACTGTATTTTTATGTTATTGTATCTCTTTTCGAATATTAGAGATCTGTAATTTTTTATTTAAATGAGATGATAAAATATTTGCTTCTGATTTTTAGATCACAAGATGACTGTAACACAGAAGTTTGATCTTCAGGTAGCCAGGATTCTTTTGTTTATCTACTTTTTCTACCACATGTTTATCCATTTTGATCAGGTGAGTCATCGTTCTCTTATTAATTTTATGAATTAGTCCTATAATGTAGACTAAAGTTTGCTTTTCAAAAGATTTGATGCATCTTTGGACCACCAAAAGATCCTAATTTAAAATAGTATCAAGCCTGGTGCCCTGGTTGAATTAAGATTAGTATGAGATTTTATTAAAAACAAATTTTAACAATCCAATCTGCACGCTATGCCATGGGGAAGACAGTTTTGAACTCACAGAACTTTCTTTCCTCAACCATTTATGCTGATGTAACACATCGATATGGAAGTGTTTTCACAAACATCTACAATTCTATGCACAAAATGCTTAAAAAAGAAAGATCCATATCCTTTGCCCCTGCCAAGTATGGAGTGTTCAACATAAGCACTTGACTACAAAATGTTGAGTCCATTTAAGGTAGGTGACATGCATCATTGTACATTAAGTGCATGTTTAGTGCGCAGTATTAGATGAGATTGAACAACATAATGGAGAAGAGTGTAGCCTTTTTTTTCCTTCCTTAACATTACCTAGTAGTGCAAGCGTCCAATTTTCTTACCAGTTTCTCCGTCTCCTTTGAACTATTCATATATGAAGAGATGGTGTGCACGGGGCCTTGAAGCCACAAAAGCAGCGTAAATATTGAAATGCGACTAGACACATAAAATCAATACCTTCAGCATGACAATTATATAGCTCTTAAATTTCAGCAAATAAAATTGAAGTGCGGAATTCAAAGAAAATATATGGGGGAAGAAGAATTAGTGAAGATTAACACTTGTTCCTTTCTTTTTCAGGTGAAGAAAGTGTACCCTTTGGGCTTCTACAGCTTGCTTACAGTACCCCCAGTTCTGGTGATGATGAACGTATTCTGGTTTTGGAAAATCGCGAATGGCTTGGTAAAAACCTTGAACAAGGCAAGATACACTGAGTAGTAGTTGTGGTACTGTAGTAGAATCACTCGTTTTGAATTTTACATCAGGTACATTATTTCTTTGTTACACTTCTAATCTTCACTGACAAGTATATGACAAGATATGCATGTTAATTAACATTTGGACCTTACTTCAAATTAACAAAAATAGGTACATTTTCATGTTAAGCTACACTTCACCTCAAACCCGAAATCAAGGAAGCTCTAGTTCAACGGAACCAGTTCAGAACGAGGCCAAGAAATTGACATTTTCTATGGATCAGAGGAGTCAGTTGTCCGACTCCGGTTTTCAAAGAGGTGGTTGTCACTGACTCGCTGTTGCTGCTGCTAGAAAGTTGGCTAAAAAAAAAAAATTTGGATATTGAAAAGGGTGTAATTTTGTTCCATGGGAGGGTTTGTAGGTACTTAAAACACTCTTTAACAAGCTAGTTTGAAAGGTAAATTTTTCCAATGTGATTCTAAAAATTCTATTCAAACCATGCACTTGCTTGAAAATTTCCTCCATGAGAACTGCTTCAAGTAGAAGACTAGATTTGCTCTCCAACATTTGAACCAGTAATTATGCCTAAACTTAGAGCACTGAGTGCTCCCTTCAGCATAGAGGTCACAACGGCAGAAACTAAAACATACTCTATAAATCCAGGAAAATTGCATGTACTGTACTATCTTAACTGCTGAATATGAAGATGCTTATACTTGAACCAAAAAGAACACATGGACATGGTATTAGAGCGTGCAAAAGTTGTAAGTTCAAATCTTGCCATAACCTCTTGAGAAAATTGTGTGTTGAGCTTTCAATAATAAGATGAATCTGCCTGGTACATCAAATGATGTGCTTAAGATGAAATTTGAATAAATAAATATATCTTCACTCGGTCATTTCAAACTTTTAGGTAAGATGTTTCAACCTTACCAATTCTCTGAAGTGCGCGTCGTGCTCAAGCTATTCACTAAGGTATAAATCGTAGCCAGGGTCCTGGCAGTATTCAATTACTAAATATGTTGAGAAAAATCAAATGGGCTATAACTGATAATGAAACATATCACAAGATTAAGAATGCAATATTCGACTAGAATTTGGGAGCAGCTATTCAATTGATGTCCTAAATATGGAATAGTCATCACTTGGCATGATTATATGCTACACCAAAGAGAGCAATCAAAAGGCATGTTTTTGTAAATTGGATAGAGTAAAAGGTTCTCTTCCAAAATTTTCTTGAACGCAGTGAACAAACTTTACCCAAACGGATCAATTAGCAGTTACACGAGTTCAATATAAGCCATTGGTGCATTGTCTCCTCGCCTCGGTAGAGTTCTGATTATCCTTGTATACCCTCCATTTCTGTCCCCATATCTCTCTTCGACCTCGGCAAATAATGCATGCACGATCTCCTTTTCATAGATAAAGCCGAGAGCCTGCCTTCTCTTATGTAGAGAACCATCCTTTGCCAGAGTGACCATTTTATCAACATACTTTCTCATTGCACTGGCCCTTGCCCTAGTGGTCTTTATGCGGCCATGCTTCAGGAGTTGAGTTGTCAGACTACGCAAAAGAGCTCGACGCTGGTCAGGGGGCCTATTAAGTTTAGGCACCCTCTTTCCATGTCTCATGGCAAAGAATCGTCCTCCGTTGTCAATAACAGTAAAACAATGCTCAAAACTGGTTGAATCTGCAAGACAGATTAGTGTTTAATCAAAGATCAACATTACAAAGAAATACCATAATTCATGTTTGGTACGTAGCATTGAAGGGGCTCACATTATAATGAACAAGATCTTAGCTGTTTTTTCTTCCTTAATACTATATGTGATAATATCCAATCCTAATTAAACATGTTGTAAAAGTACTATTACACAATCCTGTCTACCAA
Source organism: Fraxinus anomala (assembly GCA_903798345.1). NCBI lineage: Eukaryota > Viridiplantae > Streptophyta > Magnoliopsida > Lamiales > Oleaceae > Fraxinus > Fraxinus anomala. The sequence goes on from CAIGRN010130085.1 coordinate 6,820, forward strand.
ACATGTTGTGAAAGTACTTCCACTAGCAATTGTTAATAGTATTCAATCTCCTCCTCTTTTCAACAATCTAAACAAGCATAACACTGAAAATGACAGTTCTTTTCTACTTATTTTTTTTTTTTGCAAGGTGGTATATGCTTATCTTCTATATGCGTCCTTCCTCCACCCATTGACTAAGAAATGGGCTTGCCCTTAAAATTGAAGTAATGAGGTCAAACAAATGGAATAACGTTTTCCATTGGCTAACATCAAATTTATGTGCATATGCTATCTAGAGGCCATCTTATGGGCCAGAAACCTCACTCGAAATTCATCTCCCACAAGCGAACCGGAGAGAGGGTCAGCTTCTTGTTGGGGCATGGATAGATAGAGTAGGGAGTGAACACAGTTCAGATTGGGCGATGTTTGAACACTGAACTGTGTTCAAACCAAACCATTTAAACCATTTCATTTTCTAAACCAGACCAAATGAAACCATTTTTTGCCGTTTGGTTTGATATTAAAATAAGATTTTAGCGACATAAAATTAACTTCTTTGAAACAAGGGAAAAATAAATATATTAGTCTAAAATCTCAATATAACTCTTAATTGAAAGCTTCTAAATATAAACCTTACAACATTAATATATTTTGTAGAAATAAAATAATACAATACAAAGTTTGATCATAAATTTTTTATCCAAAATTCATTCTTTCTTAAATAGATAAGAAAAATATTATCATAAATCATTTTTCCTTGAAGAGCCCCCTCTGAAGTCCTCGAANTGTTGAAGTATAAATTGAACTAATAAAGTTTATATTTTAGGTAATAACGAGTAATTTTTTTAAAAAAAGAATTGGGTTAACGATTTGGTTTGCTTTTGAGAGGTTTTTAACTATTGAACCTAAACCGAATTGTTACTCAAGGGTTTGGTTTGGTTTTGAACCGAAATGTTGACGGGTCCACATGGATACAAATCAACGGTTTCAAAACCGCAACTTCGGTTCAGTTTGGGCGGGTATGCAGCTTTATTGTTCACCCCTGGGTAGAAGCAAGCACTACAAAGGAAAGAAAAAGTTTCCTTTGCCGACACTTGCTCCCAACTATAAACCCTATAGGTCTGTCTTTGTGGTTGCAAGGACTTCACATTCTATACTCATTGAAACAACAAGAATGTGCACCATTATCATTGAACCCCACTTTCCCATAATAATTTTCTTAAAAATACTGTTTCCTCAGTGAGTCTCAATCTCAGAGTCTGTTATCAGCAAAAGAATTCAAAACTCATTCTTCAAGTATCACCAAATTCACAGTTCATAGACTAAGTTACAAACGTCTGCTGTGTCACCGTCTAAAAATATGATTTGAATCAGTTGCATAATTTGAGAATGAGGTGCTGCACAGAAAGTATTCAATATAGTGCACAAATTTTCACAGCGGCAAAAAGAACGAAAGCACACACCTCTAATATGAACCAAATCCACAAGAAACAAGCATACCATAACAATCGAAGATCCAGTCGATTCTTATCAAACATCTATAATATGGAAAAGATGAATTGAATCCAGTTGCATTAAGCTTGTTAATGGAAAATTTAAATATAGAAGATAATTTAAAGAAGCAAAAACGCAACAGCAGTAAGAATAACCATAAAAAGGGTCTAAAAGCTAATTATCATTACCCAGCGACAAGTCATGTACCAATTAAGCAGCATTTTTAGATAGACATATACAAAATCAGTAACGCGCAAACATTCATTAACAAAAGCAATATACGAACCCAGATAAATACGGAACAGAATTGAAGGCGAAAAATGTACCTGGTGAAGAGAGAGAGAGAAGGGGATGCAAAGGGGCGAGACCCACAAAAGAGTGAAGAAGTTTTGAGCTGAAAAACTTGAGACGAGAAGAAGAGGGCCCAGTTGAAAAATGAACTGAAGAGGGTGAACAAGGGGCGTGAATTGAAGGAATGGCCGATCTGAGAGATGACATATTCCACGTTGCAGATGCTGATGTGGTAGCACACGCCATTACTGTACTTTTTCTTGCTCTGCTCTTGCTCAATTTCGCGTTCTATATTGGCCTATGGCCCTATGGAGAGAATGAGGGGATATGGTTCTGTTTCTTTATATGGATAATTTGGTATTATAGCCCCTCCATTTGCTATGAATTTGTTTTTCACCCACAAAACAATTTTAAATTGCCAACATGACCCCTTATAAATAGTTCTTCCCACTTGTGTCAAAGTTTCATTTCATAGCTCATATAAAAATTCAATTTTTGTTTCAATTAAATAAAGCCGCCCATTTCTGTCGATGAAACTTAACGGGAAATATGACTTGATTAAGGATGCGTTGATAAGCCAATGGTTTGGCGTCGAGTTGATGCACAATTTTAGGAAATAGATCTGTTTACTCACCATTTTTATACGTCCATTTCAAATTCGGGAAAAGGCCCGATGTAAAATTAGGATTCTTAATGCAATGCAAGTATAAGAAGAAACAAACACAGGATCAACAGACTCGTTGATGCTTAAAAAATACTTAGAAAAAGTATAACAATGTCTAATCGAGTGCCTCCACATTCATAATTTGAACAGTAAATTGAACACTCGTGAATAAATAAATGGACAGAATTAAAAATGATTTTTAAATCTTGTTCAATCTTATCCTGAATTTATTACTATGTTCATGGTGTTTTTCCAAACAATTTGTATTCTAATAATTTTTTATATTTACATAATATTCCAGACGTCACGTAAGATCACAATTGAAGATATATGAGAATGAATAATGCTATCTATCAAGATTGTCGTGTCTTGAACAATTTTGCATTAGGCATCAACAAACACGCTACAACCAACAAAGTATACACTCCATGTTAAAATGATGGCTAACCATAGTTTAATTTAATAGATTCTAAATTCTCAAGTGTGCTGCCTATTGTTTTAAGAATTAAACTACTTGTACATGCGAAATGTACACCTTGATGGACATCTTCTTATGTGTTAAAATTTTGACAGTTGATTGGAAAATGTGTTATCAAGATTAATGTACCAAAATCTGTCAACTTACATGAGTGTAAACCAATATGTCAACTTTTATGTACGCGTAGCACGATCCTTGTTTTAAATTTGAACTATTACTAAAATTCCCTAGCTAGCTTCCAAGTTCCAAGAAATATCAGTAATAAGGAAAAATTCATTCACATATTAGTTAGCTTAATTAACAAAAATCGATTGTGTCAAGACTATCCACTTGACTAGATGAGTTAAGTGGTATGAACAGACCTTAATGCATAGTTAGCGTGAATTATATTTCAGTTGGTTAAAAGATATGGAATTAGTGTTGACGTCATTTCAAATTATGTTCTTCGTCACATTGAACTATTGATTCAATGAATTCTACTTGAAACCCCTTTAAAATTCTGACTCCGCCTTAGCCAAGGCTTTCACTATCAATACTCATATTTATGAATATTTAGTTATAGTCTTTTGTTATCCAAGAGTGATAAATCGTTCCCAATTATCCTTCAATCTTCGTGTGATTATTGTCATACCCAATTGAAATTGTATTAATAACTCCAAATAAAGTTGCGTCCTACACTGTCGAAGTATGATGATCTTCACACAAGATTTGATGTTTCTCAAGTCGAATGATGAATTTACAACTGAGAGATAATCCATTAACGTTGAGGTCGTCATTCATGTAGATCTCTATATACTCGTTCAAGAAAAGGTTCAGAAGATGTTTATCATAAATAAGAAGATTGGTTACGAAAGTAGCAAGGAAGTTGACCATCAAGTTTTAAGAAAGTTGGCCAAGCAGGTTATAAGCAGGGGCGGACCCAGCACCTGGCCAGCACCCGCGGCCGCCCGTGCTGGGTCCGCCGGGAGCTTGAAGTCATCGTGACGCCGAAGCCATCCGCCGGGAAGAAATGAAGAAGGCAGCCGGACGGGGTGAATTTTCCTCCTTTCTTCTAATGTTTCAGTGTTTGGGTCGGTTGGGCCTTTTTTAAAAACAATAAGG
>CAIGRN010130102.1:0-13736 GCA_903798345.1 Fraxinus anomala
ATCGCTCGTTTCGCTCCGATCGTCTTCGCCACCGTTTCTCTCCACTACCACTTCCTCCTCCTCCTCCGCCATCGATCTTGTATTGTAATACTTAAGCAAATTCGAAAATTTCGAAAATCCAATAGGAACCCTAGCCTGGCTCCGAGTGTGCGCAGTGCGTGTGCGTGTTTGTGTGTGTGACAGAGAAGTGTTTAATTTTTGTTATTTTCTTCTCTCTTACGTTCTATCTTTGAAATTTGCAAGGATATGAGATCAGATGACTATTCAAATTTGGGCGGTTCAACATGATTTTTTTTTCTTCTTTTATGTTTTTTTCCTTCAATTTCTAGTAGAAGTGTTTCCACGCGAAGTCATCTTAGCTCATGTTTGAGTCACGTTATTTTTTTTTATAATTTTTTAATAAAATAATATTTTACATTACATCAATAATTTTTTCTTCTTTTTCAACAACACATTCTCAATTAATTTACTATTCCAAAATATATTCTTCCAAAATAATGTGGCTCGAACGCACCCTAATGATTCTTTTGATATAATTTTTAAAATGTCAAAATGAAATTTTGAAAAAATTTCTTTTGAATCGTATAACTAATTTTATAAAAGTGATTTTGCTAGTTAGAAAAAACTTTAGAGGAAATCAGTATAACATGACTTTCTTTAAAATCATTTTTGGAATAGGAAGTTTTTTTAAAAATTTCCAAACAAAAATTAGCCCCTATTTGATTTTTTTTTTTCTTTTTAACTATACACTTTTAATAAAATAATTTTACGCGTAAATTTAAAATTTTTCCTTATTTTTTTAATCTCGCATTCTCTATTAATATACTATTTCAAAATGCATTCTTAATATTTTAATGGGATCCAAACATGTATCTAAGATAATTTCTTCCAGAAACTCTTTTATAAGAAGTAAAATCAAAAGTAAAAGTAAAAACCATTATAATCAAACAAAAAACTTTCAAAAAATTATTCAAACTTGTTCAAAAATAACTTCTTAGTTTTAAAAACAATTTTTGACTTTTTGTAGGCCCTTAGTGTAATACTCCTCCATTCCTTTTATATAGACTGTTTTTATTTTTCATACGGATTATGAAATCTTATTTAATGTTATTGCAAAAGCAATTTTTGTCAAAAAAATTCCTAGTTTACTCTTATTTAGCCCCTGTTTGAGTCACATTTGTGTTTGAGCCATATTATTTTGAAAGAATGTAATTTAGAATAGTAAATTGATGGAGAATATGTTGTTGAAAAAGAAGGAAAAGTTAGTGATGCGATAAAAATATTATTTTATTGAAAAATGTCTGGTTGAAAATGAGTAAAAGAATGAGAATGAAAAAAATAATGTTGATCAAACAGGGGCTAAAATTTTCATTTTCATTCTTCTACTCATTTTCAACCACACACTTTTTCAATAAAATAATATTTTTCATAGCATCAATAACTTTTCTTTTCTTTTTTTCAACCACATATTCTCCATCAATCTATTATTCCAAAATACATTTTTTTCAAAATAATATGGCTCAAATACACCCTTAATTATCAACAACTGAAGTAAATTAGGAAAAAAATTAGTTATAACTAGACAAATTAAACAATGGTATATTAATAAACAAGCAAAACAAAACATTTTCAGTAAAAAAAAATGACTATATAGTTGGGACGACAAAATAAGAAAAACTAGTCTATATAAATGTGATAGAAGAGTAGAACTTTGCTTAGCCCATATTTGAGACACATTAAAATTTTTATTTTTATTTTTCTACTCATTTTCAACCACACATTCTTCAATAAAATAATATTTTTCATCACATCAATAACTTTTCCTTCTTTTTCAACCACATATTCTTCATCAATCTACTATTCCAAAATACATTCTTCCAAAATAAATTTGAGCAACATTAAAATTTTCTTTCTCATTTTTCTATTTATTTTGAACCACACATTTTTCAATAAAATAATATTTTTCATCACATCAATAACTTTTCCTTCTTTTTCAACCACACATTCTTCATCAATCTATTATTCCAAAATAAATTCTTTCAAAATAATGTACCTCAAACCCACCTTAAAATTTTGTCAACCTCTTGACATATCAAACTTCAATTAAACTACATATTTAATAAAATTCATAATTTTTATTAATTTTTAACTACATATTTTATCAATTTTTATCAAAATTCATTAACTTTTATCAACAGCTTCATCACACGTCCCTTGATATTCTTACAAGTATGAGTTTTCAATGCCAATAGAGAATGTTGAATATACTTGCTTTTTTTAAAAAAAAAAAAATCTAATTGAATACTTGGTATATACACAATGTGAGCATCAAAGATGAGAACGAACATCCTATACATGTTCGAGCTCCATTTTGTTTTAATAATGCATTTTGATATAGTAATTGATGGAGAATATGTAGTTGAAAAATAAGGAAAAAAATTTAGTTTGTATGTAATATTATTTTATTGAATAATGTGTGAAAGAGAGATAAAAATGTATTGTGAAAATAACGGGGATCAAACAAGGGATGATTAAACATATATTTATATTTGCATTATAAGATGCTATCTTATATAAAGTTTTCGAATTTTTTTTATTAACTTTTCAACTAATCATACTTGAATTTTAATCATAGATTTCATGAAATTTACAACTTTTATTAACTTCTAAATCAGAGAGTAAACACCCATTTAACCCCTCATTTTAAAAATTATTTTCCCCAAACTCATTTAAAATCACACATTTTATAAGACACACAACTTTCATCAATTTTTCAATCACATATTTTATCAACTTTTAACGAAATCTATTAAACATTTATTTTTTGGGCAAACCAAACTATGAAGAATGTTTGGCCTCCATTATTCCAAAAAATTATTATTCTCTATCTAATTTTCAATTGTACAATTTTTCATAAAATAATATTACACGTAAACCAAAATTTTTTCCATATTTTTGAACCATACATTCTTAAAAAAAATACAATTGCAAAAATTATAATTTGAAACAATCGGAGCCAAACAGGGCTTAATCTCTGAGTATCTAATGCATTCAGTTGTTTTCATTCCTTTTACGATAGCACATTTGAGATTGCCTTCTATCCTTTTATACTGTTCAATCATACGTGCCAAAAACAACCAAGTTGCAGTACAAATGTTCAAACAAAATCAATAAAAGAAACGAGAGACAAACTGGCTTCTAACCAAATTCATTTACTGTTTCTCTATATAAGATACATTCCTCACAAAAGTCAAATTAATCAAGGGTACAATAAATTACTTCTGTATAAATGGAAATATTGAATTCCCGTAAGAAATTTAAGGGTCGAAACTGCACTCTAGTATACAACACGAGAACTCCCGACCACTACGAACATTTTTTGGATTGAAAACTATAGTAAGAAACGTAAAATTCATTCTCTAAATGTTACAAAAGGTGGAAATGACAAAGACTTGATACGTAAAACGTGAAAGCTAGAACAACAATTGATATTAGCTCGTAGTAATTGAGACGGGATGAGCTGTTGTTGATTTGTCCCGTGTTGAAATATTCGGTTTTCCCATTGCCAGCGGTCGTAGAGACATTTACTGATAATGAACCTACATAGGATGAAATTAAGTCGATTGAATTAGAATACTGATCAAGACTTAACAAAAGCATCTAATAAATCTACACGAAAATGAACCATGTGAGAATAAATGTGCATCAAAACTTACAATCGTAATTGGTCCATCCAATCCGTTGACCAGCCAAATCGTATACAACAATTTTATCTTTCAAAACAAGGTCTGCAAAAAGAGAAAAAAAATAATGGATTAGTGGAAACAACATACACGAGCACTTTTCCAACGTAGTTACTAATCGATTGAAAATTCCATTTGAATATCAAAAAACTACGCAATATTAGACGAAGAATTATTCAACACGTAGTAAAAACCAAAAGCAGTAGTACAGAACAAGTTTGAGGTAAAAGTCGAGTAAAACTAGAATAAAATGATGAAGAATTAATTAGAAATTGTCTCAATTCAAGAAAAAAAGGCTACCTCTAATTTTGCTACAGAAGCTATTGTAAATTAAATATCTGGTGACGACTAACAAGAATGCATATACACATTTATTAGATTAACTAGAGTAGCCAGGACGCATGAACAGATAGAAAAAATATACCAACAGTAATACTTAGAGATGTTTTTCTTTTATATGTAGATATTGGCTCTATTAGCTGATAATACTTCAATTTTCCCAATGAGAGGTACCTCCTAAAATAGTAATCCCTTGACCCTGAATTTTTTGAAAACCAATGCACCATACTGCAGCACCGCCCTGCACGAGCAAACCATGCAAAATAGTATTATATAATTGACAGTTAAAATATCAGCATTTCATTGAATATATCTACACCCGATAAGAGAGAATAAGACCACGGAAAGTGCTGTTAAACAAGATGATAAAAGCATATTAGCCCAAAAGTATATAAGAGTATCAATATGGAATCATATCTTCTTGAAGAAACATAACACACTAAGGCATGTTCAGCACATAATACCAGACAATACTAGAAAGTAGAATCAACGAGACATTAGCTTTTTTGTTTTCATCAACACCGTTCAGTACTTTTTAATCAACTTTACCAAACAAGTCGTTATATGATGTATTCATACAAGCATCAAAAGATCAACTAAGTTTATTAGCCCTTCGTTGAAATTAATGCATTGGTTATCCTAACAATATGGATGCACACTGACACATGTTAATCTTTTCCTAATCGTGCAAAAGCATAAGACGTGTACAAGGATACTAGAGATGGGAAGATCTTTAGTCGATAATGCAAATACTGGTCAAAATAGCTCGTATTGGCCACAATATCTTAATAGCTCAGATAAGTAACGATGGAAATTCTTTGGCCAGTAAAGGAAATGAACATCACTGGAGGTAAATTAACGCTTTTGCATTTTTTGTCAGAAAGAATTTTGACAAGTACATCAATTTAATTGGAGTTAGATCTTGTAAAAAACAATCTACAAGAAAACATGGGTCTCGGTAAAAAAGCAACTCAGAAAATTCCCAATTTCCATGCCATAAAGGCTTATGCCATTTGGAACCAAAATCAACTTCAAATCATGTTTGGCTAACCTTATATTTACAAACATGTTTCCAACTGTCACTTTTCTTCTTTTAAGTTAAAAAAAATACTTATTTTGATAGACGATAGTAAAGCAAGAGTTACTCTCAGGCTTACAATGGAGTTCTGCTGTAAGAGGTAATCCTCAGGCTTCAGTAGCATTGATGCCCCACCAGCAAAGTTTAAACTAACCGAGGGAAATATCCCAGAGGCACTGGAGTAATAATAAACAAAAATAAATGGAAATGATCAACCGAGTAGCTCAAGAATATCTAGACAAGGATATTGAGTCTTCAAAAAGAACCTGGAGGTAGTTAGATAACACTGGATTCCCTTGGAAACAAGAGGGCGTGTGGATTGTGAAACCATTTGCGTTATCTGCAGGAGAAAATATTCTATTTTTTAGTGTCTCGATGCATGCATAGTTAATCACAAAAAGAACATTTAAAAATGAACAGATTTATAGTTCAAATTGTAGCTTGCTTAGAGCACGTTCATCTACGCTTAAAATCAAGTTCGATTTTAAGTGAATTTTTGTGTCTGAACATGTTCAGATAGGTTCCCGTGCTTGTAAGTAAAACAAGTTAATTAAGTTACTTATTTCCTACTATGATTACTTATTTTTTCTAGCAAGTTACTTTATAAATTTAAAATGTTTTCGTTATATGAGAAATCAGAACATTCATGCCCATACTTACAGCGTTGACAAAAGGATCATAAGCCTCTTCTGAGAGGTACGCCAAAGTCGTTCCAGAATCAATTATTGTTCCTCGGTTGTTAGACGTTTGAAACACTGCTGGATCAATGGGTAACAACTGCCCATTAACAGCAATGCTCTGCAAATTTAAGTTATAATGTGGCCTGACAGTTAGATACAGAAACAATATCAATCTTCAATCGTACCATTCGAAACTTCAATGCCTTCGTAGTAATGGACAAAATATCAAACTCACTGAAATAAAATCATTTAACAGTTCAAGGGGGTATTATACTAGAAAGCGCATAACAAAAAGAGAGAAAAAAAAATTGAAATAGCACACACGGTTAAATAATCCGAACTCATAATATGGCAATCAAAAGTATACTTAATAGAACAAGCATTTTCCCATTCACAGATTTCCTTCAAATCAGAACCCAAGCGCCCTTATATAAAGAATAAAGAATATAGAACAACCCTCAAAACAATCTGTTCTTAACCTACTCATTGAGGAAACTCAGTAACAAACAGATTCTGTTCTTAACAAACAGATTCTATTCAAAAATATGGAAGAGTAAACTCAGTGAAGGTGAGGAAAAGATAAGACGAGCCACAATAGTGACAATACATACTGTGATGGTACAAGTGGAGTGTATACAATATTTGGCTCCACAATCTGACCGAGCACTAATATGCCACCACCACCATTATCTCCTTTTAAGCAATGAGAGAACGCATTCGGGGTGATTCCCTGTGAAGAAAGTTGTGAGACGACAGAGAAACCCTGCTGTCCAAAACCAAATATACCATCGACTGCCCTATCTGACTTGGTAAGGTCCCCTGTCTGTGATGTGCTACAGCTGTGTCAAGACAATGCAACAAGGTTAAACAAATAATGAAGAAATACACCGATTATACAACAATAAACAACTAAGCCTTATTCTTAATAAGCCCTTGTTTGATCCACATTATTTTCAAAATATATTTTTCGATAAAATAATTTTACATATAAATGCAAAATTTTTCCTTATTTTTTAACCACACATTCTCCATCAAATCACTATTCCAAAATGCATTTTTGGGGAAAAAAATGGAGCTCAAAAAAGCTCTAAATTTGGGGTCATTTACATAAATCATTATACGTCATTTTGCCTCTTCAGGATTCGGTACAACAACCTTTCTCCTTTACCCGTGCTTGTGCTTGGGAGTGGCTATGAAAAACAAAGGGAGAAGAAATATACTAAATATAATTTGACAAATTCATCCTTTTGCTCACCCAAAAACTATTCGTGCAGAAGAATTCGAGGCCAATGAATTCCCAACAATTGTGTCAAAATACATCAAGTCAGATGCGTAAAAACCCGAAGCCCCACTGCCATCACCGTACTGGAATGTATATCCGCACTGGTTTTGATTCAAACAGAATGAATCAGAAGATTGTGCTCCCAAAGCACATGATCGATCTGAACATGAGATCGGCGAAGCAGTTGATGAGCGCGAAGGATCAAAGAACTCAAGCTGAATCTGTTAAAATGCAATAAAATCCTACTAAAGAAATGTCATCCAATAATTCTGTGACATAATTTGAAGCAAAAATAAAAAAAATGAAATTAAGATTTTCACACAAGAATGATGGATTTACTTGGAGTCCACTGGATGTTGGGCAGCCATTACAGGAATTGCAACTGACCCACAAAACATCGCTTCCAGTATCAATCTGTACATAGAATTCTTTTGGAGGTGTCCCCAGTTTAACTCTTGTAAAATATAACCTTGAAAACAAGATCCAGAAGCTCCAATAAGTCCCAATTTAATCATAATGTAAAATTTGAGACCCAAATATACTATATATATTCCAAAATATACACACAAGCCAAGAACCCATCAAATTCCTTTCCCGTTTCTTTGTTTTTTGTGATGATTTCAGTAAAAAATATTTCTGTATATTCAATCAATACGTGTATACCTACACATAGACATATACATGACCCTATATATATATAGTAGAGAGAGAAATTATACCCAACAAGAAAAGGATCGTAGGTGCCTTCGACCGGGAAATCAAGCACTCCCGTAGGCTGTTGCTGCAAGATTCTACCATGTCTGAATCGGTCGCGGTCCCTGAGTTTACTCATCTCCACTCCGTTATGACTCGCCCTTTCTAGAGTCAACGTCAGGCTCTTCCCTCCGCCACCAAACACCGCCGCAGCCGATAAAACCACCACCGCCACTGCCACCAAAAGCAGCGGATTGCTCGCCGGCGGCATTTCCTCTTAACTTTCTTGCCTTCACTTTCCTTTTACTCCAAGCTATACAACGGCTATATACGTATGTACCTGTAAATCTATATACTTGATTATATATTTGTATGTATATAGTATATATGTATAACATGTATATATGTTTCGTGAATTTGTGTGCAAATTTAGACAGATAAAGAAGAGAGAGAGAGCAGGAAAGATAACGGAAGTTTCCGTTCAACCACCTCTGTAGTTATACACGTCACAACCGCATATTACTTATGTTTGTACGTTGAGAAAGACGAGTTGTACTTCTAATAGCATTATAGTCTAATTTGAAGAAGAAAAAAGTAAAGTTACTTACGAAAAGTAAAAAGCTCTAGTTCTAAATAGTAAGGCAAAAACTTTAAGTTCAAATATAATAATTTTTAACAGGGAGCCATTTCCTAATGCTCCTCGTAAAAGTGTTTTAGAGAAAGCCATTTTATGTCGGGGATCATGTTATATATATCGAATTATTTTATCAAATTTTTTACCTACTATGTATAATGGGGATGGAGATTACATTATCGAAATTTTTAAATACACGCGATCCCCACGATTATGTGAGAGGGAATAATCCATTATGTACAAATGAATTAACCTTTATGTCGATTTACTTTAAAAGTTATTTTAAGCAGGTTAATTGCCTATTTGACACGATTTTTGAGAAACTAAAAGGAGCATTTGAGATTGAAAAGATACTTTTGAATCAGTTTGACATGACTTAGGTCAAAAGGGATTTTGAAGACCTAAAAGGAGCTTTTGAGACCTAAAAGTCGCTCTCGAATATGTTTGATTAATTTTATGAAAGTATTTATGTTAATTAGAAATATTTTTAGAGAAAATTGGTTCAGTATGAATTCGTCTAAAAGTATTTTCGAAATAATTTCTTTTAGGAATTAATTTATAAATAAAAATTATATTAGTTTCCTAAAAAAGAACAAATAAAGAAATGTTAAGAGTGTGTTTGATAGATATTATTGAGAAAATAATGAATTTTAAATAGTGATATGATGGAAAATATGCTGTTAGAAATTAATGAAAAGTTATTGATGTGATGAAAAATATTATTTTATTAAAAAATGTATGGTTGAAAATGAATTTTAAAAAAATGTATTGAAATAACGTGTGTCAAATATGGGCTAACTTGGCCAAAAAAGATTTTTAGAAAATTATTTTAAAATTTTCAAAAATAAATTACGAGAAGTAGCATCTCAAAACGTACACATCCAAGAAACAAAATCTCTATTAACCCTCACCTAATTTGATAAAAAAAGTGAGCCCATAGATTTGGTCTCCCCTTTGAGATGCCAAATCACACTTTAAAAAGTAATTGACCAACAAATGATACTTTAATATTTCCTTTTGAAAAATGCCATATTAACAGAAATTTTTTGACAGATTGTTTGATATAAGAGTACGTGGCATTTTGTGATTGGATAAAAATATAATTGTATTTTAAACAGTTCAATGATAGAACGTCACGCGATATTATATCAATCGTTATATTACGGCGACATGATTATTTCCTTTTACAGTCTGACTATGCACTTTAGCAGAACCAAGTGCTCAATTATTTTTACTTTTTTTGGTCCCTTTTAAAAGCTTTGTTTTTATTTAAAATAGGGGGACATATTTGGAATTTACTGAAATGTGTGTTTCCATGTTTGAGACTATAAGCTAATAAAAATAAAAGGAAAATACTATGTGTACATTATGGTACACATAGTCGTGTCCATAATGGACACGTGTGTCTCCCTATTGGGAGGGATGTCGGTGGGCCAGGCGTCTCCCCAATAGGGAGGACACACGTGTCCATTATGAATATGGCTATGTGTATCATAATGTATACATAGCACAACCCAAAATAAAATTTGTGAATACAATAAAATATATAATTAAAAATGACGTTTAATTAACTTATAATTTGTCAAATCGGTCTAAGGTTCCTGACTTTGGCCTTTTCAAATTCCATGAATTGGCTTAGAGCCTTTGACTGTAAAGTGGGTGACCGAAGCTTCTTGTGCAAGCATACTACGTAGATAATCTTGGTTTTATAATAAATCACATATTTGAGTTTTAGTTTTATAATAAAACCGCGACAGTTTTTCAAGAAAATTTCAACTAAATTGTGGTTGATTGTACTACTAGAGGTGTGAAGTGGGTTGAGTAAACATAACTCGGCCCTCATTTTGTTTTTCATGAACCGAAATGGGCCTTGTTCTCGGTCGACTCAAGAAAACTCCTAGGCACACGAAGTCATCCGGTAGATATACTATGATTAACTGAAGTAAGGGTAACAAGTGAAGTTTGATGTTGTTCTTTTGATGTTACTCTTTAAGGGAGTATTTGATGGATATTATTGAGAAAATAATATTATTTAAATAATGATATGATGAGAAATATGTGGTTAAAAAGTAAGAAAAAATTATCGATGTCATGAAAAATATTATTTTATTGAAAAATGTGTGGTTGAAGATGAGTTTAAAAAAAAAAAATTTTAAAAGAATGAGTGTCAAATAGGGGCTTTTAATAAAAAAATATATAATCCCAATTTGGCCCCCATTAAAGTTATAATTAATTTTTCTTCTTCATATCAATCATACATTCTCTAATAAAATAATATTAAATTTAAATTCATTTTTTTTCTTTTTTAACCACATAGTCTTAAAAAAATACACTATTCAAAAAATTATAATCTCAAATATAGGGGTCAAACGGGGCATAGTATTGTATGGATCGAGCCAATTGGTTAGATATAATTTAACGTAGTCATGTCAACGAGTCGAGCCGAACTCCGAGCCGAAACTCGAAGCTCGGGCTCGACTTGAACAAAATAGGTCCGAGCTTTTTTGGGTCTGAGCCGAGTCGAGCAAAAACTTGACAAAAAAAAAGAGGTTGGGCCCGAGCGGCTCGATTTTTTTTTCGTAGGCAGTAGAAAATAACTGTCTGCTTAGTAGGCAGGCAGCAAGCTACCGCTATTTTAGCTGCCTACTAGCAAGCAGCTTGCTGCCCACAGGCAGCTGCTATTTTAATTTAATGTTTTTTTTATAACGGGCTGGCCCGAGCCTCGGCTCGGTTCCACTGAGCTCGAGTTGGGCCTGAGTCTGAACAGACGAACTTTTTTCCCATCTCTAATTTAACGTGGACTAAACAATCCTGCTTTATAATACAACCATTTATAAAGGTGAAGTGGAGAATGCTACGATTATTGAATCTATAATATTTAGACTTAGTAGTTTAAAAATCAAGTAACTGGACCACAATATATGGATAAATTCTAGCCCTCTGTGGGCATCAAAGAAGGGATAAGGTAAAAACCAATGAAAAAAAGAATATTTACAAAAACTTGTGAGAGTACATAATCCATACCAAAACAAAAAATGAGAACTGTGAAAATATTCACAAAATCTAAAATCGAGATTTTTTTTTTTTTTTTGAAGAGATGGTCAGGCTTAAAAGTGCAACATTTGGACGTCAATTTGATGAAATCGAGCGCGTTTAACTCTAAAAGAAAATATGTTGAACCGAGTAAAAGCGGATTTTAACTTTGATAATCTTTAACCTCGAAAGAGGCATATACACACACACCGTCCATAACTTTGTCATCCTTTCCTTTTTTCCTCTGTGACCACAACTTTTCTTAGTCTATCTACTTTGCTCTTTAACCTTTTGGGATGCTATTGAATCAATTAGTGTCCACTTTTCTTCTTTATAATTCACCGTGGAATATTATTATTTTATTCAGTTATTTTTGAGAAATTTTCGACAATAAAACGAAATATTGATAAATTTAAAATACCCTTGCTACAATTTACTGATCGAGGAAAACTAAAATGTTGTGATATTCATCGAAGTGTTGCAACTATGGTGCAGCGAAATCATAAAACTATCGATTCAATGTCGATTTGGATAAAAAGGGAGGGGGCTCCTTCTACTACAACAACTTTAGTTTTTACTAAATCCTAACATTAATTAAAATTGCACAATTGGTCCCTAAACTGCTAACAAATAACAAAAAGGTTCCTAATATATAACAACCAATAGTAAGATGGACAACAAGACATGACAGAGACAAAATCATTTTCATCAATTTGGAGGATTTAAAATTTGAATTGTCTGGTAATAAATGTCAAAAGATGTAACTGTAGATATCAAGAACAAAGATACTCTTTGTTTTGTCTCCATTTTAATGGGATTTTCTGAGAATGTGAAAAATTTTGAATTTACGTATAATATTATTTTATTAAAAAATGTGTGGTGAAAAAAAATGTATATTTAGTTTAATGGAGCCCAAACATGGGCATAGTTTTCCTCCACCAAGAAGATAGATCATTTTTTTATCGAGTCGTCTTGTGTGCTAGGATGGTCAAACATAATTTTTGTTCATATATTTCACAGAATTCACAAATACTACTCGTTTATTATCCAAACACTCCGTAAGATTCATAACCTAAAATCACTTTCCATAACAATAACCTCAACGAAATTCTGGGAAAAAATCATATGCGTCAAATTTGTATACGAGAGTAAGAATTCGCGGCTAATAGATTTTTAATTATTTGTCGTGCCTCTTAAAACTAAATTAGCGAACTGTGGGTATGAATTTATCTCGCTTTGTGAGAATGGAGAATAAAAGCAGGCTTAGTATGTCTTCAATCTTCATGACAAGCCCGACAACCTAATTTTTGAATATTAAGATTTATTTCTAGCCCAATAACAAACTAATGCTTCAAATAACAAGCTCTCACATAGAATGTTTATTACAGTCGATGATTATTGACTATGAATAACATTACTCATAATTATTAGGCTTAGTTTTTCTATGGGTAGATCCTATACTAAGATTTGGTTGGACCACATTTTCATAGATCAACCGAACATATTGAACAACAAAAATCTTTAGGACTTCTGATTCATACAATATTTGTTTCAATCGTACTAATACTTTTATAGTATAGAATGTAGAAGGCTTTTCCCATTTGTACAGAAAAAGAAGCACCAAAAATTAGCCCGAATAGACTAAATAGTGGCTCCATAGTGTATTTAAATATTGCAAAAAATGGCGGGCCCCACCTACTTGTGTGTGGTCTGGTGTATTTCTGTGGTGTACAACAAAATTCAATGTAGAAAAAGCAAGGTCTTGAATCAGATTTGCGAAATCCGATGTTGTCTTAATATTATTTTGGCTAATGTTGGTTTCAAAGAGTTAAAACTCTTATATATTTTAATTGTGAATTAATATTTATTGGGATAATATGGTTGAAGATATAATATTTAATTTACAGAAACGATATAACTTATAAATTAAAAGGACTATTTTTATTTAATTAATTATGCGATATTCTCAGTATAACAACTTAATTAATTATGTGATAATTTTGCACATGACATATAAATTTAAATTGTTAGTCGTTGTATTAATCTTCTATATATCAATAGAAAAAAGGTTATTATTTTCGTAGAATTCTAAAAATAAAAGAGAAACGAAAAATAGGAAACATATACCTTAGAGTTTGAATATAAGCCTCTGTTTGTCAACTATTATTTAAAAATTCTTTTGCTTATATACTTATTTTCAACAACACATTTACACAATCGTAAACTTAGAATTTTTTCATATTTTTTAACAACA
>CAIGRN010130109.1:0-13516 GCA_903798345.1 Fraxinus anomala
GATGAAGTAATGGCATCACCTGATGGTGATACCAGCATTGATAAAAATGTTATTATTTCAAATAACGCCATAATTTAGGATTATGGTAGCTCATTTTTACTATGTGGCGTGGTAAATGAATGTCATGACAACATTCCTTAATGGTCATCTTGAGGAATAGGTCTATATGAAACAACTAGATAGATTCATACAACGTGACCATGAAAGAAAAGTCTACAAACTGCAGTGGTTCCTTTATGGACTGAAGCGGGCATTGAGATTCTTGCAACAAAAGATTCAACGAAGTGATTAAAAATATGATTTCGTCTATAAAAAAAAAATACACAACAAAGTTTTAATTTTCCTAGCGTTTTATGTGGATAATATTCTACTCATAGAAAATGACGTGGGAGCTTTATTGTTTGCAAAAGCATGGTTGGCCCAACAATTTCATATGAAGGACATGAGTAAAGTTAGCTATGTTTTAGGTATTCAAAACTTGAAATATTGAAATAATAAGCTAATAGCTCTTTTCAGCATTTGTATATTGACAAGATACTTGTCAAATTTTCCATGCGAGATTCCAAGAAGGAAAATTTTCCCTTCAGACATAGAATCTACTATAAGGAGAAATTCCCTAGACTCCTAAAGAGTTAGAACACGTAAGTAGGATACCTTATACGTCAGTAGGTAGTCTTATTATGCTAGTATGTGTACTAGACCAGACATTTATTTTGTTGTTGGTACGGTGAGTCAATGCCTGGAGTGGAACATTGGATGACGGTAAAAAATATCCTAAAGTACAATAGGAGAATAGCAACTATATGCTACTTTAATCTTCACTATGTATTGTTCTAGTAGATTATACAGATTCGTATTTTTAGTCTAATAAAGACTCGCAAATTTACATCGTGTGAGGTCCCAAAATTTTATTAATTGGTCCATTAAAGAGGCGAGCTTTGGAGGCTCGACCCACATAAGTAAAGAAAAGTAAAAAAAAAAAAAAATATAAGGGAAAAAATCATAACTAAGTGTATTGTTTATACCAATTCACAAGTCAGGTTTATAGTTTGAAAATTCAAAATTTAGGTATATATTTAATTAATTAAAAATATTTCTTAATTAAATACAATAAAATCAGATTTATACAATTAACGATCACATATACATAATTATAGGTCACAATTTATTTATTGGTTACATATTATCAAATTGATCACAGATTATTTAATGATCACAGATCAAAAAATTTAAAGGTCACAGTTTATTCGTCGGTCACAGATTTCCAAATTAGTCGGTCACAGATTATTTAATGGTCACAGACAGAAAATTTATAGGTTACAATTTATTTTTCGGTCACATGTTTCCAAATTAAATGGTCATATATTCTTTCACAGTCACGAATAACCAAATAATTTGTCACAAATTAACCAAATAATTGCCACCTCCACCACACTGCCACCGCCACCGCCACCATAAAACAGCTACCACATAAACACCATCACCACCACCAACACAAAATTGCTACCACACAAACACCATTACCACCACCACCACACAGAAAACTATCCAAACCCATCCCCAACCGTCAGATCCACCACCAACACTACCACCACCCTCACCCAGCCACCACCACCGCCACCACACCACCTCCACAACGTATCACCACACCCACAGACACCACCACCGCACCAACAATAACAAATAAAAATCATCCTTGCTACAGCTCCTCAAAACCACCACACCACTGTCGCACCACAATCCCTACAAATACCACCATCGCACCAACAAATAAAAATCATCCTAAAATACCAAATATGTCGACTAAGCAAGGAGGAAGAAGAAAACACCCCCAAAACCACGGCTAGCGTCATTGCAGCGACGATCTGAGCTTCGGTGCAAATCGCAACTGCTGCGCCTCCACGCGAAGAGGCATTGGTCTGCTTCCGTGGTGGCGATGACACGGCGCGGCGTCCTTGATGTCACGCCATTCACAGAGAGAGAGGGGAGGGGAGGGGAGGGGAAGTGGGAGAGAGAGGGGAGGGAGTAGAGTGATAAATTAGGGTTATCAATTATGTTTTAATATAATACCTGATTTTTGAATAAAAAAATTTTAGACCTGATTTTTAAAAAGTAATATTTAAATACCTGATTTTTTTATAATTTCCCAAAATATAAGCCGATTTAAAACCCAAATTATAAGTTGGGTAAAAGTCCAAAATGTTAAGTCATTTCAAGTTAAAATGATTTTTATTTCAAATATCCAACAAGTAATTGGGTTGTAGTATTATGGTCATCTGCATGGTATCCTAAAAAATTTAACCAGATCCGAATATTCACGCATATATTTTTCTAAGATATTGTATTCTAAGCCATTACAAAACTTTTCATCTTCCACATGAAAGAACCATTAAGTTAAAACTTAATTTTCTCAATAAATTCCCATAATGATTTTATTTATTTTTACATTGAAGAGGAGGCCCCTTTCCATCTCTTAAAAAATTGCCCCCCTCTTTCTTTTCTCTTTACAAGTTTTTGATGTTATTCTCCCAAAAAAAAAAACAAAAAAAAAAAAATATAATAATAATAATAAAAAAGTTTTGTAAAATTGGATGTAAAATAATGTTTTGATTGTTCAATCAAGGAAAACTACCAATTTCATATCAAGAAGTAGGGATATATGCCGTTATTTTTGCTCATCGATCTGTGTGATTTTACATAAATATGCTATATTTCATAAAATCTAACAACCGAAATGTTAATCTAAGAACTGAAAGGTTAATATTATGACCATAACCAGTATCTAAAAGCAAAGGGTTCTTCGAAACTATTAAGAATTCTTCGAAACTACAAGGATTATTCAGAATCAAGAAATAGTTATCAGTAATCCATTGAGAGTATGAATTGTGGATCTATTTACGTAAATAATGATATAGTCTATTGAGTTCAGTAATGAAAATAGTTATCAGCAATCCATTTAGAGTATGAATTGTGAATCTATTTATGTAAATAATGATATTCATTCCATTCCTACTCTTCGCTCTACAGGTTAAAAGGGTTCGAGGATGACACTGAATGACTTAGTTGCAATGGAATTAAGGAGGAGANATTTAGAGTATGAATTGTGAATCTATTTATGTAAATAATGATCTTTTTAGGCTTTTTTGGACGATCACATCTTGGGACCACGAATGCATTACAATGGGAGTATTGATCCCCTCATATCATCCATGGCAAAGTTTATAAGGTCTACTACGTCCAAACTAGAGGATTAGTTATGGACCATATAGCTAGTCAAGCTTCGTTCTTAGCTTCATTGTATAGCTATTTTGAGAGTTTATGGTCCGACCTCCTAAAGATGGTATCTATTTTTCCAAAAGTGGCTTGGTTGTCTCTTGACGGGTTTCTCCGATGCCTTTGAACTTGGTGAAGCTACCTACCATCACCTTTTGAGTCTTTTCTAAGATTCTGGTAGTCTGCATAGGAATCAAGCCGCATTGTCTATGAGATTGATTTTGCTACTTCAATTGCTCGCCTCTTCCTAGGATGTAGAATGGTCTCTTCTTCGGGCATGGCGAAGGTTTTGTTGACCAACTCCTTCGTGATCCTTACGATTTACAATGCTCGCAATGTCGAGGCAATCATCCATATGATGTCTATAGCTCCGATGAATTCTGCAATAATTAGATGGGGATATTTGATTATGTGGACTATTGGTCCCGGTCCTTTAATATAGGTCTGGTTGGATCGGCATCGCTATAACTCGAATGAGGAAACATATATAGAGAATATGATGCATAACTTTGCCTAAAGGTGGGGTATGTGTGGTGGACATGTCTTTGCTGCTGACATATGAGTGGCACATAGAATTCGAAGAAATGTAACTCCGGTTTCCTTATCAATGTGGAGCTTTAGTCTGACTTATTACAATGGCATATCATGCGTTCATTATAATATTCTCCTTTTAAGCTCGATGATGGGTTTTTTGTTGTGTTCATCCTTGAATATGTATGGAGTTCATTTCAAGGCCTCCTCTCATGGATCTAAGCCCGTAAATGATTCCATTTGGTTCCATCTTATTGAGAACTGGAATCGAACCAAAAATTAATGGTTCTTTGATAATGGAACCATTTAGTTCATATATGGAACCGAATCAGAATGGAATAGTTCTCGAACTAAACTTTAAAAAAGTTATGTTTTGTTTAAAAAAATTTGAAAATGGGTTAAGTGAATAATCAGACAAAAATGGAATCTAAGCGCATGTTTGATGGTTATTTTTTTAGAAAAATATTGTTTTGAAAAATGAGTTTTTGGAGAATGTGAGATTAAAAAATAAGGAAAAGTTTTAAATTTACACATAGTAGATTTTATTGTATAAATGTGTGGTTGAAAATAAATATATAGAAAAAAGAGTTTGGAAAGAATGAGAGACAACTAAGAGCTAAATTGTGCTTACGATGAACATGAACTCTCATTGTTTTTGACATTGAAGTTAAAGAGAAAATCTAACACTAACCCTTTTAGACTTTAGAGGTAAACTATGAAAAGTCAGTTTAAAAATTAATAAAAAAATTAAATAATGCTACTAAGTAAATAGATGAATTTAACTTCTAGAAAATCATAACATGAACACATTAGCAGCTCAATGCTTGTACCCAAAATTTAAACTAAGATAATGCCTCCAAAAATCTTCGAAAAATCGAGTATGTGTAACTGGTGCATCTAAAAAAAATCAAAATTTTGGATAACTTGAAGTTCTTGTAAGAAGAACAGATAACCAAAGTTGTTCCAACCAAGAATTGGTATTTTTTAAAAATAAAATTGTACTTAATCGAACGATTCAATACGATTCCAATTTGATTCAACTGGTTCGAGTTTTTTTTCCCACTCCTACATGGTACAAAGGACCTTGGCGTTGGAGATGTATTTACAAAATTAAATTATCTCTTCGACTTGTACACTTCATGTCATAGTGGCATTGGAATAGCCTAATTCTAGCATTGAAGAATTGTCTCTTCAACTCTAGCTAACTGTATTAATGCACCTAGAGGAAAGCTAGCCATACTACGTCATCATCCCTTCGCAAGTATCTCTTCGAATTTTACGCTTCATTTGGGTTCTATAGACCTCTAGGTGCTTTTTTTGGGCTTCTCTTTTAGGTATATGGCAAGAACTTCGGCATGATAAAGCCATGGGAAGGAAGCTCATTGTGGATCTCCATGGTGAAGGCAAAGTCCTCAATGCCTTCATCTATCATGGTTGTCTGGTGGGTTCAACCGCTATCATCTTATGTGGCCTCCACCTCGGTACGGGAGAAGACAGATGAGAGCGGGCTTAGGATCTTACATCGTGTTCTCTTGTCCTTGCTTTGACTGCTATTCTCTCGCACCAATTCCTAGGTAGTGTCTTTATTGCTTATTGCTGGACATTTCATTTGGTGGCCTATTTTTCACTGGAGTGTCCAATCTATCGAACACAATTATAGACTTAGCTAGTTCAGGCTCTTGTTCATATACGTGTGAAAATTTGGGCTCTTTAGTGAGTTGGCCTATAACTTGAGCACTTGCAGTGTGGACTTATGAGGTGTTCATTTGTACATCTCTCAATGAGAATTCTTCATATCTCTTGGGCCCTTTACAAAAAAAAGTAGTTCATCTCCTCTTCTTCCTAATTTAGCCTCCAAAGCCCTCGATGGGGCTATTGGTTTGGGAGAGGCATTGCAGTATGAGGGGATAAATGCATTATTTACATCCCTTGAAATTGCTTTTGTCATTGTATGAAATCTTGCATGGCAGCTTAATATGCAACATTATGTTCGGCCAGCCTCTTATAGGAGGCAATAGTTCTCACTTCTCAAAGGATATGGACGATTGCTTCTTTGGACCTCCTAGCACGATGCGGGGGACATGAGGCTTCCACTCTGACATTTTTTTGTCATCTTCAAGGGAAGCCTTTCTGTGGATATATAGCACTGACTTTAGCTAAAATTTCTTCAAGGACAACTATTTGGTAAGCTTTTTACTCATGGGATTTTCTCATGGTTTAAGTGTAGTTTCCTACAGACGATGTCAATCTGTCAACCTCCGAATTTGGTAAAGACCCATCGTATCAACAAATCTCGCCTCCATTCCTTTCCAAGCGTATCTTAGCTATGCACTAGGAATGATCACGTTAGACCAAAGTCTCTCCAAACACAAAGGACAAGGAGGTTGTGATTATATGAGCTCCAAAGTTCATGTTAGTTAAGAAAACTGAGAAAGTGCATTAACTACGAGAGTGATGCTTTGAAAAGAGAATGAATACAAGAGTCGGGTTTACAATTGGGAAGTGATATATCAAAAGTATTGATTACCTTCAAATGTTACGAAGTGTGAACATTTATGAACAAAAAAAGTAGCTGAGGCTCTCAGATGCCTGACCTCATTCTCGACTCTCAAGTCAAGTTCAATCACGTCACAATGTCGTGGCTCTATAAGTCAGAATCGAGTTAAAGTTGACCTATACGACTTTGAACATGAAAGTCAATGTTATGCAGTTAAACATTGAGAATCCAGAATTCGCCTTAAAGAAGGATAGTGAAAACCTTGCATCATGTTATCTTGCCTCGGAGCTTTATCAATAAGGTGTTTTGACATATTCAATGCCTTGAAAAGTAGTGGTCAACCACGATGGGTTATTCCTTTATTGCTATGGAAGATAGGCTACAATCTCAAAACACATCTTTGTCTTGACATGTCATGTAGGCAGAGGAGTAACAATGACAAAATAAAAATTATTTATTTTGAGAATACTTAAATTACTTTCATAAAGTAACATTTTTCTTAAAAAGAGAATAAACTGAGACAATAGGTTGCATAAAACATAAAATAAATAAAAAATATATTTAGAAAAGTTTTTTCCTTTAGTTTTAAATAAAAAAAAAATGTTATTTGACTTGATTACAATTTTTGATGAGAATAATTTTTTTTTTTTAATTTAATAAGCCTTTGTTTGAGCTCCATGTTGAAAAAATAGATTTTGTAATTGTGATTTTTTTAGAGAATGTGTAATTTAAAATTAGGAAAAAAGTTTTAAATTCACGTGTATAATTATTTTACTGGAAGAATGTAAATTTAAAAATAAATTTAGCCCCAGTTTAGTAGAGATTTAAAATTAGATTTTTAATATATTTTGATAAAAATTAATGAAATGTGTGATTGAAAAGTTGTAGATCCCATATAATATGTAATTTAAATTAATTATTGATTTTGAGTTGAATTAAAATCTCTTATCAAATAGGGCTTAAAATAATGAATTTTAAAATAAAACTTTAGCCAAAAAATTTAGTTAAAAACTCATTTATCAATATACTTTATGAGCTTAAAGCCACATTTGCTTCATAATTCATTGCTTCCCAAAAATTCCTGGCCTCAAGAAAGTAAAGATGAAAGCATCAGTAAAGCTCCAAGATCTCAACCAAAGCCACCACAGGGCTCAACCTCACGCGCCGCTTCTCCTCCGTGCCAAAATCCCCATATCAATATTCGATCTCCCTTTTCTCTCTCACTTCTCCACCACCACCACCCACCCTTCCGACCTCTCCCTCTCTCTCTCCACCAATTTCCCCTCTGGACCATCCCTTAAACTCTCCTACTCCACCACCACCACCTCCGCCGCCGCCTCCACCACCCCACCTCTCACTCTTACTCTTAAATCAGGTACTGGTCTCTTTGGTTCTCCCAAAAAGTCCCCCCTAGTTATAAATGCCAACTTCTCGTTTAACCCTTCCAATCCTAACCACCCAAACCCTACTTTCTCTATTATGTTTAAACCACAAATGGGCTCTTTTTCTCTCCGAAAAACCACCTTTTCGCACAAGAAATCTGATATTAGCAACCAACCGGATAATGGGGATGCAAGTTTTGGGACAAACTCATTTGGGTTTGTGCCACTGGAGAGGCCTGGTAATCTTAAAGAGTTTGAAGTGGAAAGGATTGATAAAGATTCAATTTTTAAGGGCATCAGAGTGATGGCGAGGACACAGATGGTTGTTGCTAAGAGATTGGCTTTGAATTGTAGGTGGAACGTGAATTTTCCCGAGGATTTCGAGAAGAAAATGCCCTTCTTGAAAATTAATAAGATTGGTATTGAGAGGGTCGATGAGGTTATGAAGGAAGAAAAGAAAAAGAACGAGGGAAATGCGGGTGATTTGGAGGTGTTAAAGGGCATGTGTTTTTGGATGAAAAGAGAGTTGGATGTCTTACAAAGAGAAAATAGGGAGTTGAAGGGTGAGTTGGAGGAAATGAAAGTGGGACATTTAGTAAGGAATAGTAGTGCTGCTAGAAAGAATGGGATGCCAGTAGTCAAGAGTCCGTCGGGTGAGTTTAAGCAGTGGAGGAACCAGAAGAGCTGTGAAGGGGAAGAAATTGGGAATGGGAAGAAAGAGGCAAAGAAGAATGGTGCTCGACCCGGTGATTTGGAGAATGAGTTGCAGAGAGCCATTAAGGCTGCTACTGCTTCATGAATCATGATGTTCATATGTAATGTTGATTTACTTCATAATCACTTTAGAAATTGTATAAATATCTGAGTATGTATAGTATCACTGTATCAATTTGCATTATGTATTACCACAATGCATTTAAGTAGACATGGTCGCGAAATTTCTCTAAAGAAATCTTAATGTATTAAAATTTTCCTAAGCAATTTCATTTCCCACTTTTTATCACCGAATTATATCTAGAAATGTTGATAGATTTCCAATAATTTTTTTTTTTTTTTTTTTTAATGGGAATAGATTTCCAGTATTGCTATTGTGCTTAATAGTAGAAGCTATTTTGCTTATTAGATTTTCACCTAATATCATACAATGTGATGTAATAATTTCAAAGCAGCCTTCTTTGGTTTTAATATCTACTTGATGCTCTAATTGCAAATGTTCATGCTGTGTAAAACGGTAATAGTTCATTATGAAGTTAAAAGGCATTGTTGATTATGTATGTGTAAAGAATGTTTTTCGTGTATTGTAACAAAAGAGTTAGTGAATATTTAGACAAGAGATTGTAAGATGGTTTGCACAAGATAATGCATCTAGTTATTAGGTTATGAACATGAAATTTAACCATCATATAACCATGTTATGAGAAAAAGGAAAAGACGAGATACAGGATAAGAGGTAAATTATGATATCCTGATTCAAATGAATTTTTGGAGATATGCTTACAAAATAAAGATTTCTTTGATTGATAGTTGCTGAGGTACCTGTTAGGTCACAAACTATATTCTTACAGCCATAAAAGGCAAGGCTTGTGATTTTCTTGTTCACTCCAAGTGTTGTTTCTTCCCATTATCTTTTCAATTTGAATATCAACTAGAAAATTTTGCTGTCAGTATGGTCATATGATATTTCAGGTGCTCTTTTGATATTCATTCTACTGTTCTGGTATTTAACATCTGGCAAAAATTGTCTTTATTGTGCTGCTATTTGGATCAACAGAGTCTTGTGTTGCGTGATTTTGCGACAAACAGATCTAGTTCCTCATTTGTTTACCTATTGTTATTATTTGTAAAACAACCAATTCGCATATAGCCTTGTTGTAAAGCAGTGCGATAGGATGGTTGCTTGGAGCTGGCATTTGTAACCGTGATTCGAGTTTTCTCTTGAAGTTACTAGGTATAAGAACTAGAGCATCATCTGTAACTAGCTATACTTTGTGTTATAGCTTTTCATTAGGGATTCGCTATCTTGTTCATTTGCAGCATGTTTTCTCTCTGTTAGATTTTTAGAGTTCGAACTTTCATGCATGACTAGTAGTATTACTTCATTCTCGTGTTTATGGATCATCTCTTTTTGGTATTGCAACATGAGTTAGCCGACTATGTTTTGGCAACCGATCCCAAGCCTAGTAAAAGTGGAGGGTTGCGGTAGGTTGGTTGGTAGTTTAAAACTTTGTCAAATCTTATGATATTGCTACATGAAAATCTGTTTGTGGCCCTTTCTAATGGAGTAAATTTGTTGGCAATATGTCTTATATAGAACTTTAAACTATTTTGATGATTAATTTTCTTCTAATACGATATATTTTTAGCAACATCTGGTAAATGTATATACTGCAATGACATTTGGATGGATGGAAATCCTTGGACTGGTTTTTTGGATGGGGATATCAAATGATTTTGGATTTTGGTTGGGGAAGTCTAATTTGGTCATGGAAGACGCTAACACATTTTTTGACACATCGGCATATTATATTTTGACATCTTCTCTAGAAGAGATGATATGTCGAGATATCAAAAATATATTAACGAGACAATATGTTCTCAACAGCAGCTTTCTGTTCGTTATGCACACTAGCAGAGCTGCTAAATAATGTTTGATTTTTGAGGTAGTGGAGGAGATAATAGTCATCGTGCAATGAATTCCTACTCTCGTTATTACTAATTTGTAAAAACTGAGGATGAAAATGAAGTCATGCAATATATGTAATTTTGGTAGGAGTAATGCTATTCATAATTTGCGATAACATAGATGTCATATGTGGCAGCTTATTAGTTGGACTTATCTCGTTATTTGAGGTAACAAAATTATAGAAAATCAATGATTCAAGTAATAAGTTGTCACATGAATAGCCATTACTTTCACATTGTTTATTTTGTTGGGAAAATAGAAGCAAAGGTTCCCGAACTTTGGTGTGCATTGCATCTTGGTCTCCAATCTTTAAAATGTAGCTTTTACATTCTCTCTCTTTCATTTTAGTTGCGCCTATATACCTATCGGAAAATTTTACCATTGTCTTTAGTTAACTAGCTAAAATTTTATTGAAAAAATTGTGAGGGATTTCATTTAAAAGATTTGGTCAAATCAAATATTTGTTCAAAAAGTGCAACATTCATGTTTTTTAGTTAGAATACCTAAATACATAAACAATGGAAAATACAGTTTGTAAATGATTAAAATGTCCTTGTATACAAAAATATATTATTGCCCCTAATCCCATTTCAATTTTCATTTAACCCTAATTGAATTCTATCTTCCATTTCTTCTACAAAAATCGGCTCTACAGGTATGCAACCTCTTTTCATTTTCTTATCATCATTTTTTCTAAATAATAAAACTATAAGCTCTACATTCTCATTCTTATGAACACTCGTTTGGTTGAGTGAATAATAAAATCTTACAACATTCTTGTTGGGCATTTAAAAAAAAAAAGGATATTGTAAATTTTCAATAGTTCGATTCTTTTCTTTCTACATTTTTTTGAATAATTTCTTCATGTTGTTGTATATATGTTTATGATGTTCATTTGTCAACAATGATTTTGAATTCATTTTATCATTGGATTAGAGATTTGAGATGTGTTACTTCTCAACATTTTTCTCACTATCCCTTATTTGTATTAATTGGAATGAAATGTAAGTTGGTAAATGCATGTCTGGCTATTCTTTTCATTGCTCTACTGTAAAACATACATTTGATTTTCTTGTGTACGTAGCGACTTAAATATCATTTTCTGCAATTCATAATGATATACATATCATTATATGATATTTGAAATTTGATGAAATTTTTATGTTGAATTACAGTTATGGACACTGCGAATATGTTATGAATATCATTTTGTGATCCAGTTGAATATGAGTAGTTAGTTGAAGGTGCATGAAAATCGAAATATGCAGGGAATGGAAAATGGAAAACAACGCCTATTTTTGTTGCGAAAACAATTTCTTATGTGGAATTGTATGATAAAGTCAAAGAGGTATTGAATGTCGATACAAGGTTGTACAAAATAAAGATTTCAGCTCTTGTTCCTATGAAGTTGCAGCTGCTCTAACCATCATTAATTGTGACAACAATGTAAAGTGGTTTGTATCTGTCTGTAGAGAAACTTTTCTTTGTGCAACCCTTTCGAATGAAGTTGTTGAAAATCAAGAATTTTGGTGATGAAGGACGTTTATTACTAATAGAGGGTGGAAAACAAATTGCAAATATGTATAGCGAAGTGGAACATGTTCGAACGGACAACGATGGTAACCATGTTAATGGTGATGAAATATTTGTAGATTGTAATAGTTTTGAAGTAAGTAAAGGTAGTCCCCGGAGAGTAGATGGTGAAGATAATTTTCCTGTACTAGACGACAATGATGTGGAGTTACACTTGGATGAACCCTGTAGTCAGATTTTGTCTACAAGTGTAAGTTCGCTCCGTTGTGGAACATGAGTAAGAATTCCAAAAAATGAAGATATGCAAATCAACCAGTTGTTTTCATCAAAATATGATCTAATATTCATATTGTAGTTGCACGCTGTGAAGTGTCACTTTGAATACAAAGTTAAAAAGTCAAATAAGAGTACTTATACAAATTTTTTTATTGATAAAAATTACAAGTGGCGCTTGCGAGCAACCAAGATCGTAGAAAGTCCTATTTTCGAAGTTCGAATATACAATGGTCATCACTCTTGGTCCATGAGTGTTCGTCGCAGAGACCATAGACATGCTTCATATATGATTATTGGATGAACGTGTACATGTAGGAAATTAGATTTGGAGAAGTTCCCCTGTGCACATGCAATTGCTCCCATAAGGTTTAAAGAAGATCACGACTATAACCTATGTAGTCCTTTTTGTTCTAATATTTGTTGGAAGCAAGCATATTCTGCATTCGTATACCGTTTGCCAAATGAGATCGAATGGGGGAATTCCCAAATATATGATGGCTAGAGAAATATTTTCATCATTAGCACGAAGAACGGGTGGGCAACTAACAAAAAAGAGGAAATTTCAGCCAAAGATACGTGTATGCCTCGTAAGTACAATAGGTGAAAGAAAACCGGTCCACTTGTACGTGCCAAGCAGCTGGTAGTGAAACTTAATGTTGTAATATTGTCGTGACTTGTAGTTTTATAATTTTTTACTTATTCGAAGTACAAAATGATTGTTAGATTTTGTAGTCATTGTGCTATTAAAACGCTTTTGTACTATTGGAATGGAATTAAAGTTATTTTATGATCCCGTGTTTATTTTTTTAATTCTTGATAAGTTTGAAATTAATTTAATGAAGAACGAGAAGAAACCAAAATTTTCTCGCAATAATCTTTCAATAATTGTGTGTTTACATTAAATATAATGAGTTCTATTTATGGGAAACCCATAAAACCTAACAAAAAAGAGAATTTAAGTCTTAAAGATATCAAAAAATACCATACAAAAGTTTTACCTAAAATAGAAGATTAGGCGAAATTTGGAAAAAAGTCGTCCCAGTTTGATCCATGCGGTTGCATAGGTGTAATCCATGCGGTCGTATAGGCCTTTCTTAATCCTTCAGTGATGTTTCGATAAGGGCCTATGCGGTCGTATATCCCACGCAACTATGTACTCATATAGTTGTCCTGAACAGCTTCATCATCCGTTGCTTGAATCATGTTGATCTATCTGGTTTCTTCTTTCGAGCTCAACATGAAATTTGTTCATTTACTTGTTATGATCAACGTTTCGTTCTCCGTAACTTGAACAAGCAATCCCATAGCTTCCTTGACTCGCTTTGTTCACGACCTAGTCAT
>CAIGRN010130110.1:0-29523 GCA_903798345.1 Fraxinus anomala
TGCCTTCAATGGATTCCGGTAACTCCACACAGAGCCAACTTAATTCTAATATCATTCAACTCAATAGACCCAAAGCAGAGCACTTTGCCAGGTCCGTTTCAGTACAGTACTAAATTTTTGTATACATTGTTCTTGTTATGTGGTTTTACTGAAAAGGAAAAACTTTGCAGGAGGCAAAATATCGAACAGCAGAGAAAATCTCTGCCAATTGCTGCAGGTAAATTTCTCTATCTATCATTTTTTATTTTTTATTTTTTGCTTTTACTTCAACCAATTGTCGTACAATCTAATTGTTCTTTTGCCTTTTTGCTTGCAACGAAGTTGTTGATTTTGACGTCTGGCTGTAAGGTTCCGAGCGGTATTCATATTATTTTGCTTCCGGTTTTTAGTTTTTGGAGGGAGTTTTCACCATTTATTGATGGTTACTTGAGCTACCTAAAGAAAATAACATAAGAATTAATTGCTAATATATGAATTTAAACACCCATTAAATTTTTTAGATATAACAACTCTAGATTCACGGAAATTAAGATTTATCAAATCAAGATTCATTGAGTCTAGATTAACGTGAATGTTAATTAAGAGAATTAATAATGTGAAATTCATATATGACAAGGATTTTGTAGTACTTATTATATATTGAAAAATGAAAAGTAAGGTATTAATGAAATAATTGAAATATAGTAGGGTAAAAATCGTTCGAAAAATGATTATCACTTGATCTCATATTTAGAGCCCGTCTGTTACTGATTTTTTGGTCCAAAATCTTGATTTTTTGACCGTTAAAAGGCAACCTGGGGCCCACCAAGGTGAGGAAGTAGTCAAAAAGGGTTGCTGACAACGGTCAGATTTTTGATTAAAATCAAGCAAAAATTGCTCCCAAACAAGCACTTAATATATTATAGATTATATTGGCCGATTGGGTTGAAGATTGATAATGGTGGATTAAGGTGATGTTAAAGTACTGGATTTGCCTTATTATACTCTGGGTTTTCGAAATAATTAAGAGAAAAAGAATTGCACGTTGTTCATTGAAAAAAGATCTTGAGCAAGTTTTCAATATTGAATTTTCTCCTTTCACGGTAAAAACTCTTGGGGTCAAAAAGATGGTGTGTGCGTGTATATGTGTATATATATATTATCGAAGGGTGTGAAAAAATTAATAAATCATCTGGATGTAATGCGTTTCAGAAAATAAAATTTATGGGCAGTAATTTGACAGTTGTCTTATATTTGGTGGCTATGGAAGCTTGTAGAGACAGTGTTAAGAACTATGAGATGCGTCTCTGGATAATAGAGTGCAGTTTAGAATGAGGGAGAATGAGATGTAGGCATAGAGTCCGACATGTCCCTTTTCTCAGGGAAAAAGAAAAAGGCAGCTCGGGGACTCTTATCTTTTCTAGATTAATAGTTTTATCCTTATCAAGTCTGCAACTGTCAAGGTTTAAGCATTATACTTAATTGTTTTCATTTATATAAAGGCTTTTCTTTGAAGTTTCTCGGTGGATTTTATTTTACATGAATGTTGTGTTTTGTGTATTTCTTATATTTTTTAGAAGAGTGCAACTTCTGGTTGACTTGTGTTATTTGAACATCATCTATCATAGTTGCTCTTTGACTTTGGTGAGTTGTTATTGCTTTTGTTTAAGCATCTAAAAGGTAGTTCAAAATCTTTATGTTAGCTATTTTAAAAAATTAAATTGACTTGACAATTAAACAAATAGAGAACTACAGGATTATCGTTATTTCGGGCCCTTCATTTCATTTATATACTGTTTTCAAGTTGTGATTTCCATGCTGACTTGCCTCTTATTTAAATATTTATGTACTTCCAGTTGAAAAATTACTTTTGGAGGAGGTTAGGAATAATGACACACTAATAATTGTTGGTGAAACTGGCAGCGGGAAGACAACACGTAAGTATTTTTAACCTTTAAGTTCTAGCTTGAAATTTACTTGAAGTGTGTTGATATGTTTTTCTATTAAAGGTTGCCTTCGAAGAAAGTTGTGTAAGCAATGTGCTCGATATATTAGTGCTTAACAATGACGATGATTCATTTGGTGTAAACTGTGTTACTTGTTACCGATACACCGATGGATGTAGATTGAATGTGCAAAAACTTCTTGTAATACAATCACTTTCAATTATCAAAAAAGTGACAGAAAAGTCAAAAGTGCTCTTAAACCAATACATTCCATAATGCACATGTAGAATAGTCTCTCAATTCCTGTTTGTGCATGTGTCCTATGTATGCACGTAATTGTCTTTCCGTTAGTTTCTATCTGTTTTACGCGTAGATGTATACACAGACACAAGCAGCCTAGAAGCAGGTGTCCACAAGTCATTCCCTTAATTATTGGCTTATGCTTGAATAATTGGTTTTAGCTTTGTCCATATCTAGCTCTTATGTTAGAGAAAATGGAAGTTTCATTCGTTAGCTTACCTAAAGATATATGAGTAGGCTTTCTTAGAAAGGTTACATAAAAATGTCACTAGTCCGATTTTCTTGGGTTGTACCGAGTTCATTTCTTTGTCAGGATCCACATAATGGCTATACATCTAGCTTAAGTTGATATTGATCTAGCTAAACTATACTCATGATACTATGATATAAGGAGGATGTACATAAACTAGAGTTATAAAATTATCGTCACAAAAGGAGTATGAGGACTATAGTATAAGGACTAGAAGAGTGATGAAAAGATTTGTATGGGTAAAGGGAAAGAAATATTATGATCCTTAGTCTAGGAGTGTGAGGACTAAAGTATAAGACCTAGAAGAGTGAGGAAAATATGTATATGGTGAAAGGGAAGGAAATATTATGATCCTCAGTCTCTCCTCAAAATTGTTTTGGTTTTGTGCCTTGCTACTTTCCCCTTGGAATCCGTTGGAATTGCCTTAAATTTGCCCTTGAAAGAATGAAAGGGGCCGGAACTAGATATTGGAATGTTGGGCAGAAAACGATTTCTCTTGTTCAATTTAAGATTTCCTTATCAATGGCCTTAAAGATCACAGTGATCATCACAGTTTCCCTTTTCAGTAAGTTCATGTCAGCAATAATTTTGGACCCCTCAATAATTCTGCAGCTGTGTAGATTATACGCACACATGCATGCAGTTTGTTTTCAGATTGACGTTGACTAAATTATTTAAGACTCCAAAAGACATAAAGGCTCTTGATTATGACTTAGCTTGACTAGTGAACAAATTACTTCCCCTAAAGCCTTATCTGCATAATTTTAGCTATTTATTGTTCTTCTGGAACTTATATGTGAAATTATAAACATCTTCACAGAATTGCCCCAGTATCTTAATAACGGAGGGTTCTGTCGCGATGGTGGGATAATTGGGATAACTCAGCCTAGACGTGTTGCTGCTGTCACTGTAGCAAAACGGGTTGCTGAAGAATGTGGAGTTGCATTGGGCCAAAAAGTTGGATATGCCATTAGGTTTGAGGATGTGACTTCCAGCTCAACAAGGATCAAGTATATGACAGACGGATTGCTATTAAGGTGGAGAATATTTGTGCTTATGTTCGTCTTTTTATTCATGCTGTATTAGCTAAATTATCAGTAGATATTTTTGTCTTTGAATTTACATTTGCAAATGTATAGTAGGCATATAGATTATATTCTTATTCAATGAGTAATATTACATGTTACTGATTAGTGATTGGAGCTAAGTATTCTTAAAAGAAGATCCTTTAATGAATTAACATATGATATCTGAATATTTTTACAGAGAAGCGTTACTTGATTCGTATCTCTCCAAGTATTCTGTTATTATCGTTGATGAGGCTCATGAGAGAACCGTCCACACTGATGTATTGCTCGGCTTGTTGAAGACTGTACAAAAGACGAGGTCTAAAGGTCTCAGTGATGCAGCAGATATTGATCATAAGGAAGTCAAGAATGGCATGCTGTTGGAAAAACATAATGGTTCCAAAGTTGCCAGGACTCTGAAGCATTTCCGAGGCAAGAAATTGTCTCCTTTGAAGATTATTATTATGTCTGCCAGTCTAGACGCACGGGTTTTTTCCGAGTACTTTGGTGGTGCAAGAGCTGTGCATGTGCTGGGTCGACAGTACCCTGTTGATATACTCTATACTCGTCAACCTGAGACTGATTATGTAGATGCAGCTTTGATTACCATATTTCAGGTTGTTACTCAATCCTCTTTTTGTCCTGATTGCATATTAAATTATCAAATATATGTTTAGCAAACCTTAAAATGAAGGATACAATATTGCTAAGTTTGATCTTTTAGGCTGAATCCAATTACAGGAAGGAGTGGTGGCTCCCTTCCCCTAGAAATTCAAAGTTGAGTAAAAAGCTTTTGTATTTTGATTTTCCTCAGAAACCTTTATTTATGAAAAAGAGTACCTGAGCTAACACATAGCTAAACATAAAGATCTTCGCACTTTATTTTGGTCGTTTTATTTACTGTCTTTAACTGTGGGATTCTATTAATATTGTATGTTAAAGCCTTTTCTGATGGAATTAAATGGGTAACAATATTGAGAATTCTTAACAAAAATTTTTCTTAGCTGACCTTGAGAAAGGATTGTATATAAATGCAATCTAGAAGAGAATATTTAAAAATCAGATGAAGTGGATTATAGAAGACATGTATCTTTCCCTCGGTTACATTTTTATGAACTTTTACTTTTGATTTGAAAATTTCTTGATTTAAAACGTGATGATTTCTTTAGTGACTTGTTGCCATCAAGCCATAGTAACATATATTTTTGTGTCTTCAGATAGTCTATAATTTCAAATCAAGCACTCTTCTACATTTCAAGTCAGTATTGTAGTTTTCCAATTAGTTCAATTAAATTAATTGCAAGAGAATTTTATGCCACACTAGAGTAAAATCCTGCTTCCCCTCCCAGTATTCTATACGTAGGAGATAATTAGTTTGTTGTGCTTATTTACTTTTTCTTTCCTCGATCTTGCATTGTCTTGTAGGATTTAACTTCAAACTTCCGTTTTTCTCCCATATAATGGTGGAAGTCTCTTAATATTTCTCTTCTCAGATACATATGGAGGAAGGTCCTGGCGATATACTTGTGTTCTTGACTGGCCAAGAAGAAATAGAATCTGTGGAAAGGCTTGTCCATGAGCGCCTTCCACAATTGTCTGAAAGCAAACGGAAGCTTTTGACCTTTCCAATATTTTCATCTCTTCCATCAGAGAAACAAATGAAAGTTTTCATGCCTGCCCCAATTGGGTTTCGAAAGGTAGTTATTTTCTCCTTCAAAGGTATTTTGTGTAAGTTTTTTAGCTTACACAAAAGCTTTATGAGATGTTGATTGGATAAGACAAATGCTACCTCTTCATTGAAATTGTGCCCATGTCTGTTATATGTAGTATTTTGTATAAAAATAAGTTTTTTATGTACCCAGAAACTATACTAAAAGTATGATTTGAAAATTGAGCATCATTTAGAATATTGTCTGACTAAGGAACTGTCCAGTTTTAGTTGTTTATGAACATTCTCATGCCACAAATGCTAGAGAA
Source organism: Fraxinus anomala (assembly GCA_903798345.1). Taxonomy (NCBI): domain Eukaryota; kingdom Viridiplantae; phylum Streptophyta; class Magnoliopsida; order Lamiales; family Oleaceae; genus Fraxinus; species Fraxinus anomala. The sequence goes on from CAIGRN010130110.1 coordinate 5,520, forward strand.
GAAAAGAAGTTCCTGGATTTTGTCGGGAAGTGTTAGTGTTGTCCACCTGCAATTGTGATATTCTTTTTGATGCCGTAAAAGTCTTCTGGTCATTCGAACTTAACCACACGTTTGCCTGCCTGCATTTGCTGTTCAGGTAATATTAGCTACCAATATTGCTGAGACATCAGTGACAATACCAGGAATCAAGTATGTCATTGACCCCGGAATGGTGAAAGTACGCACGTATGAGGCATCTACAGGGATTGAACCATTAATCATCGTCAAAACTTCAAAAGCACAAGCACTTCAGAGGAGGTAGAGCTACTAAACTTTCTTACATTTATACCGGGGGAAAAGTTGAGAACTGTGATTTAGTTATTTATTTTGTATCTGGAGCGTCAAATGGGCTCAGCTTATTTCATTATTTCCAGTGTGTTCTGCAAGTGAGTACTGAGTACATTAAGTCAGATACTGTACCATAGCTAACTCTGTTTTCCAAATAATACGTGATTAACATTGCCTGTGGATTCTCTTAAAGTGGGACTTTAAGAAAACAATCAAATGTGAATCTAATTTCTAGTATCATTTGAAGTAAAATTAATGGATAGTTAAATTGCATCTTCTTGTTACGAATTCATTACATCCCCCAGCCCCTTGAGCGTGAATAGGAAGAAGGTGACTGAAGAAAGTAAGGCATGGTAAACCTATTGTCATTTACCAATATCTACGATTAAATGATACTTAAAAGTCTTATAATCCCTGTTACAGTGGACGTGCAGGCCGTGAAGGACCTGGGAAATGCTACCGTCTTTACCCAGAGAGTGAATTTGATAAGCTCAAGGATTCCACGACACCTGAAATTAAAAGATGTAACCTATCAAATGTTATTTTGCATCTTAAAGCTCTAGGCATTGATGATATTATTGGCTTCGACTTCATTGAACAACCAGACAGGTGAGTATGAAAATGGAGGTGCATTGTTTGCATAACACAGTTGTGTAGATGTGTAGTTGTCCATATCTGAGATTTTCTCTTGGTGAATATGTCAAATAAGTATGTGTATTATTTTCTTGTTTGCTCTAGTGTGTTATTTGAATTTCATCTGGTAGTGTAATTTGGGACCTTGTGTGTTTTAATTAAATTGTAAACTTTCAAAGCCAACTTAAGATTCAAAATTGCTGGTTTCCAGGTGTGATAATGGTGTTAATGCGAACGGTTGATTTTCTAGGGGATGAAAATTGTGGTGAAAAACTGAAATTCGGTTGAAGCTTTGAAAAGTTAACAAGCGCGTGAAAATTTTAAAGCTGAGTTGAAACCTCATGGCATGTCGAGTGCCTCGTGCATAACTTACACCATTTCATGTAATGTATTTAATGGAAGAAAATAAATGATTAAAATACAGCTGAATTTCTATGTGATTTGACTAGTATTTAGTGTTAATTTCATCAATCCTATGCTTTCTCTTTGCATATTGTTTGAAGGTTTATTCTTTATTACCACAACACCTTTCTTGAGCATGATTATAAAATAAATTGAGTCTTAATTGCCATTGGTTATTGATATTTGGTTTTTTGAAGAATCTAACATTTACTGTATAGGAATTCTTCTCAGATTGATTTTTACTGTGCCTTCTATGTATCCATACAGGATTGCTATCGTGAAGTCAATGGAGTTGTTATTCTTGTTAGGTGCTCTAACGGACGAAAGTAAATTGTCTGATCCAGTGGGGCAAAAGATGGCCAGGCTTCCACTGGATCCTATTTATTCCAAGGCTCTCATTATTGCCAGTGAATTTAACTGCTTGGAAGAAATGTTAATGGTTGTTGCAATGCTCTCCGTGGAATCTATTTTTTATGCTCCCCGTGAAAAGTTGGAAGAGGTATGGATGTATGACCTCCTAAAGTTTTGTGTTCGATGTTATATGCATTAAGATGTTTGGTGCACACTAGTAGACAACACTTGACTCAATGGGTACAATAAGTAAGATTTTAACTTCTATTTCTTTCTTATGTCCACTATTTAGTCTACCTTACCAAACAAGCATAAATGGCAGAATATTTATCGGGCAAATATATATATATATATATGAAATATACATTTGGAGAGATTTTTAACTTCTTTTTCTTTCTTATTTCAACTTTTATTTTTTTATACTTTACAGAAGTTATTTGCAAGCTGATATCTAAAAGTCTTTTCTGTTTTGCAGTCTCGAATTGCTATAAAAAGCTTCTCAAGTCCAGAGGGGGATCATTTGACTTTGCTGAAGGTATATCGTGCTTCTGATGAGTTCTGGCAGAAGAGCAGCTTAGTGAACAGTAAAGAAAAAGCTGAAAAAAATCTCAGAAAATGGTGCAAGGAAAATTTTATCAATAGCCGCTCCCTGAAGCATGCTCGTGACATCCACAGGTTGGTAATGTCCATTTGACCAGATATTAATGGCAAACCTCAAAGTTAACTGAATTATACTCTTGATTATGAACTTCTTTTAATTGAAATTGTTCTATAATATATTAAATATTAACATTCCATATTGTAAGGGTTTCTAATATTTTAGTTTCGAATATGATATCTCAAAGAGACTATATTCTTTTGGTATTATTTCCCTTTTTTGGCTGAGAAAAATAATTGTTCTCCTCTGAATGAAGTTTCTCTAGATATCTATTTCTAAGTTTCATTTGGCACTTTATTTGTAGTCAAATACGGAGGAATGCAGAACAAATGGGTCTCCGTGTCACTTCATGTGGAGATGACATGCTTCCTTTTCGCAGATGCCTAGCTGCTTCCTTTTTTCTTAATGCAGCTTTGAAGCAGCCTGATGGTACATACAGGTAGGAGTTTATAATTGTTTGGCGGTACTTCCTAAAACAAAATTATTAATTTATTTTTGGAGGTATTACCATTATTTGTTAAGATTTTAATATCCTAAACAACAATCACTTTATGCATTTTGTTTGTGTTATGACAGGGCTTTGTCAAGTGGTCTTACGGTGCAAATCCATCCGTCATCTGTTTTATTCCGGACAAAACCCGAGTGCATAATCTTTGATGAATTAGTCCGAACTAATCATAATTATATTCGAAACATTTCTAGAATAGATTACTTGTGGTTAGCTGAGCTTGCTCCTCAATGTTATGCCCTGCAGGAATAGAAGTTCCATGGGGGGTAAGAACTATTCTGTTATTGGTATTCAATTTTTTTTTTCAAATCTGAATTAAATGCTGGCTTGAATTTGATTGAAGTTCATGGTTCAATGGCTTGGATTTCATTGTATTCCAAGTGAACTTTCAATATTTGAATCTCTCTTCATTGAAATACCTCAAGCTGAGTTTGTGGCCTCACCATGTAGGCCGGGATGATATAGTAAACTGTTGTGATATTGGGGATGATTTTTGTTCTTAATATGTTGAGGTTTAACGTTAGCTTTGTCTTGCAACAGCGAAGAGGAGGGAGCATATGCATATCTTTGCTCCATATAGATGGGGGACTTGCTCTAGGAGGCAATCTTTATGGGTGCCTCACGGAGAAAAGTTTACAAACACGTGCTTCAGCAGCTGGGATAAACTTGGTGAATATCTAGGACGAGATGTTTAAATGCCTCTGCTTGATCTTTATTGAAGGTAGATACGATGGTTTGTGAAAGCGTTTGCAAATGATGTAGTTGTTGGCGGAGAATGCTTTTGCTTTAGCAAGTGGATCTTTGCATCGTCTAAATGATTTTTGTCGAAGAGCGTGTGCAGGTAGGATGCTTTAGCTACTCTTAAGGGCACATTGAGACGAGATATCCTTTTCTATAGCATTATCAAGATCTCGAGGTTTCATTTTTCATTATCTTGGTCAGTTTAATCTGTCTTCTTCTCTACTGAACAAGGTACTAGGGAATGTTGTATTTATTTTAAGTGGATTATGGAAAATGGTGTAGTTGTCAATGTATGGCTTTTCTTGCATGCAAGGTTACACAACACAAGTAAAAGAGGTTACGATGTGATTTTACAATTAAGTATTCATTTTGTCGTACCTCCAAGCCTCTTGCAAAAATCCTCCTCCATGAGGGGAATGCCATCGCTCAACTTGATCTTCAGTTCCCAGCCTAGAAATTCCTTTGCCTTCATTATAATGGGTTTTCTCTGGCGAGGATCGTCTGGACTCTTGTGAGTATTCACCACAGCTATAATTTCAACTTTTTGGATTAATCATCTACAAAGGCCCCATCATATAATAGCTTCACCGAACCATACAAGTACCTACTCATTAACAATGAACAAAGAGAGAGCATGCAAAAGAGCAGAAGTTACCTCCTTTAGTCTCAGCAAGCTCTAACATTGTAATTTCAACTGACAGTAAATTATTGGTTAGTAAAGGTTTTTCACCTTCCATTGGTCGAATAAGACCATCAATCTTCGTACAACCAAAACAAATTAGAGTACTGCCAACTGATATATCATCGGATACTTCTAATTGAACAGAAACAAAAGAAAAAAAAAAGGGATCTTTCGCCATACCATGTCAGCTACATAACAAAAGCTTCGAGCTTATTTTCCAGGCAACTGAAGTGTCAAAGGTTCACCACTGCACACTACAGCTTAAAAGCGTGATGTGCTTAAAGTAAATTATGCAAAACATGTTGAACACAAGAAAAGAATACTTAAAAAGTAATTTTTGCTTTTTTTGAAGCTTAGCAGAACATGCTGTCAGAAAGTGGCAATGAGCAGCAAGAAGCTCGATGGCATGAAGAAGACACTGGTTTGGTAAGAGAATACCATATTGCCCGAGCTATGAAATTGCTGACAACTCGACCGTCATCAGTAATTGTTGAAGATTCTTGCGATCGTTATTCCGTTGTCAAATCACTGGTTATTCGTGTTAACAAACAAACATTTTTCACATTATTTTACTTCACGTAAAATGGAACCAACATCAAATCTATTTGATATTCGCCTCCTGTCTGTCACCACCAAGGCGTCATTGGTATTCCATACATTGGTAAAATTGAGTAGTGTTGTTCTGTTACAGCTGATCACTAAACAGTGCCTGGATGAAAACGTATCTCATTTTAAGTTGTATCAATATCCAAAATTCATTTTAACGATTCAATTTCAGAAAAGCAAAAATATATAGAAATAAGGATGTGGGATTCGAACTTCGAATGGTGCTCCCATAATTTGTCAAATAGTTTTTTTGGGTGTTGCAACTCTATTAAAATGCACCTTTAATCGGATTGCGACACGTATTTTAATCTGCACCGTTGGATCGGTTTATGGAGACTTCTACCCTTACATGCCTTATTATTTGGCATTCGTCAGCGAGGGTTTCATTCTTTTTCTCTCTGGTTACGCCGTTTGAAGGGGATTCTCTGGTTTTGGTTCTCTCTTTTGTTTCTTCTCAAATTACTGATTTGAGATTGTTGATCCATAATAGCTAGTCTTTGTGTAGTGATATTCTGAGTGAATATCTATGAAAAAGATTGTGTTCTTTCATGTTGCTGTTTCTGAGGTTTTGAAGAGATTTTTTGTGAGTCTCGATTGTTTTATATAAAGAGATAAGTATTGTATTGTGTACTTAGTGATTTGGTTGAACATTTTGTAATATTTGTTGTCATTTTGGGCTATATAATGGAACCGAGTACAAACCCAATCTATTGTATACTCAACGGAGGATGTAGGCGTTAGAAGTGGTCGCCAAACCTCCGAGACACCGAAAGAAATCGTTTGTGTTTTCTTTAATTTTGTGTACTTTATTTTCTGAGAAGATCATTATATCTCTATTTCTCGATTTAATATTGCGTGTTCCTGGCCTAACAAAGGAGTTCTTTCTTTTTTTCTTTTTAGAATTTTGATCGATTAATTTTGCCTTCCTCAATGGTGAAGGTGACTGATATTCCTCGGTGGATCCTAGTGAGTGATAGATTTATTTACATAAGAAGCAATTTAGTCTCCATATTTTAAAAAGGAGCAAGTTGGTCCTCGCACTGTTAACGTCAGTATACAGATTCCGTCTTAAAACTGAAATGGTTACTTGTTATCTTTTTAAGCTTAGCCAAACATGCTCCAACCGACAGTAGATTCAGCAAACATCAACTGAAACAAACTACCAAAGCTCGACTACTGTGAATCAACAATGTATCATGTCTTCAGCAACAAATGTCAAGCTGTACAATATTATCCCCACACCAGTACACGAGTAATCATATAAATCATACGATACACAGTAATATAAGAAATCGTTCAAATTAGTGAAATATTTTAAAATACAGGACAATGACGATGGCCAGGATGAGGGCAGCAATTATCGAGACAACGATCCACTTATTCCGGCTAATTCTTCTCGACATTGAAGTCAAGATCTTTTTACTTTTGTCAATGGCATCATCAACATCATAAAGCTGCAAAGAGAGAGAAACTCTAATCAAAACATGGCCACTAATGTAGCTACAGAAGGATCTACAAAATAAGTAGATGACATGGAACAAAGACTTCAAGAGAACCGCTTGTTGCATATTTGCAATATCGGATTAGACAAGACTCGACGCTATTTAGGTAGAAAAATGAGCTAAAATCTTGTTCATTAGTCTTACCATGTTCTGCATACCAACTATAAACTTAATGAAAAACACAAGCAATGTCATAAAGAAATCTTAAACGGTCGGTGACACGTGCCTTCTTATGGGAATGTAAGAGAGTTTCACGTTGCTGTTGCAGATCTTCAAGAATTGACACTCCAAGCTCTTCTGTCTCAAGTGCAGCTCTTCGACTCTCCATGATTCGGTCAGTCGATTGATTGAGCCTCTCAGTTGACATTGTCACTCTCTCTCTCTGATTTGCAGAAGCCTGTTTCATTTGGAAATGACTATTTAAATCTTAAGGTAAGAAATGCTATGCATGGCGGGTAGGAACGAGGAGTACAACTCGCACGAAAAACAATCCAGCAAATGAGAAATGGGCAAGGAGGATGGTTTAAATGTAGAGTAAGCAACAAGGAGACAACCAATGATTTAGCTAAAAAATATGTCTCGGGAGGATAACCAAGTCAACCCTACTCAACTCTTCTCTTTGATACAACCAGACACAGCATAATAAAATAGGATAATAGACAGCAAGAACATAAATACCATGATATGAATATTGACATCTTCAACAAACATTCATCTAGATTAAATATATCTAATCTACAAGATCTCATCATGACATTTGTCACCTAGTATGTCTAGTTGATCCAGGAGTTGAAAACCAATGACCATAGTAGATACTGAATCCTAATATTAACTTTTCTTCAAAATAAAATAATGCACAAAGAGAATCTTTAAACTGCTCTATTAATATAAAATAAAAGCCTTCACTCATTGAGCAACCAGACATGACTGAATTATCTCCTGTGAGGCTAGATGATGCTAAATTGTCAAGGTCATTTGCAATTCTCCGTGCAATAAATAGATACATTATATCTTGACCAAAAAAAAAAAAAAAAATCAGCAGGGCAACTGAATACAGGCATACCAAATTTGCACCAGCCGTTCCAGATTCTAACAACTCTTCATGGCCAGGAATGTTCGAATTAGGCGAAGCTAGTCTTTTAACTTCCCTTTTCAACTTATTCAGATCGGATTTATATTCCCTGAGCTTAGCAAGTAAAGTAGCTTTCAAGCTTGGCTGCAAACTTCTTGCCTCAAGATCCATTTTTCGAATCTGGTAAATATAACTCATTTTAGGTTAGTACGGAAAGAAAATCATAAAAAGGTAACGGTGGGAAGCTTATGCATTACCAAAACATCAGCATCATCCAAAGCTACTTGGAGTTCAGAAATCTCTTGTTTCTTTTTCTCTGAAGATAATAAAAAAACAATTATCAGAGCCCACAAAGAGATGAGTTTCAACAAATAACTATAAGATGATATAAAAGCGAGTAAATAATCCACATTCAGACCAGTTAAGCGTTCAAAGTGTAAGATACTGAGTAAGAGCATGTTTGGCTAAACTCAAAAGTTCCTTTCAAGTAACATTTTTTGTCAAATATGTCTTGAGCTCTTTTAGAAGTTACCCCTTTTTTTTTTCATTTTTATTTATTTATGTATTTATTTATTGAGATCTTTTGTTCAGATTTACTTATTTTTGTAAAAATACTTTTAAGTCTTTCTAAACCTAGCCAAATGTGCTCTAAAACATTGATTGACCCCACAAAGCAAGTGTCATCTCAGTCTTATTTCTTAAAAGAGAATGAACTTTACAATTGAAAGAGGAATTAATTTCAGATGGAAGATCATTAGAAAATATCCAGATGCAGCTGAACCAGAATTAAACAAATAAATAAAGAAGGGAGATGTGGATGTATAAACATATATGTGAGAAGCACTCAGATTGTCTGGATGTACTTAAGTGTGGCATTAACTTTTCCTTAATTTATTACCACTGGAGGGGTCAGTTTCAATTATTTATGCAAAATGTGGATCAAAATTTTCGCTCACACGAAAATTTGAGACAGAATTCAATAAAACAATTAAAACTATCCTAACGGACAAAAAATCACTTATCCCAGCTCCCGAAAAAAAAAAAATTTACAAATCCACTATGTTACTCATTAACAAAACTGTTTTAAAACTAAAAGTGAAAGGAGAAAAGAGATTTGAAAAACTTTCATTTCTTTCTGAAATATAGAAATACATATTCACTGCCTTTAATTAGAAAAGGGAAGATATCCTCAAAACAAGTTCTATGACAAGCATTTGCATCACTGCCTAATTTTACACAGGACTTCACATAGGAACCACTTAATTGGCAAATAAGATCAATAATATCAAGGAGTTTGTCTAGATGTGCAAGGATACTTAAAACCCTCCCCGTTAATGAAACCACCCATCAAACCAAAATATACAATTCCTGATCCAGTATGCCTAAAACTAGGTTGCGAAATTTAGAATCTACATTCCCAAATTCAGCAATCAGACGGTTGCAACCCTAAATATTATAATTTCCAAAGTTCTGTTCATGTAATGTAAATTTTACCTCCATTTCTTTGAAAAATTCAAAAGTTTCTCTACATTAATTTTTCACTTGGACAGACATACATCTATTCGTGTATATATAAATTCTTCACATCAGTAAACTAGGCGCGCTCCTGTAAATAAACTAAGTTCTTAGCCCAATTATCATCAAGAGATAAAACTAACCACGATAACTCAAGAAACACATTTTACTGTAAATGACCTAGAATAAAAAAATAATTAAAATTATTCGAAAAATTTGTACTAAAATGTGAAATTGAAAACGTTTGTCGTACCTCCATCGAGAAGAGAAGCAGCAGAGTTGCATTTTCTTGACAAATTTGCAGACAGCTCACAGTACTGCCTTTCATATCCTTGATAAACCTCGCTCATCTTTCCTCCCAAATCCCTAATTAATTCAACCCCAGAATAGAAAACGTCAACCTTTTGATCAAGCATAAAAAAATTTCATAGTTCAAATAACATAAAACCACCATCCAATCAAATGGAAAAGACCCAGTTCATTAAAATTCAAGAAATTGAAGAAACAAGAAAATTAGTAAAACTAAAAGATTAAGATAAATACGTAAACGAGTTCGGCGTTGCAGAACCTGGAATTAATGAGTTTGCAAAGGCTACGAACGAGTTGACTCCGATCGGAGGTGACTGGGATGAGGAAGAAACTGTTGTAGATTTCAGAGGGACTCGGAGGATAGAAACGGAGAAAACAAAAGAAAATAGGTAGGAATGAAGAAAATCTTTAGTTTCTCCCCGGTCCACAACTTCTTAGAAATTGCAAAGTATACCAATATTATTAATTAATTAATTATTAAGCTCCTATTTAACCCCATTATTTTGGGGGGAAAATATGTTTTAGAACATTGATATTTTGAAGAATGTGATTAAAAAATAGAAAAAAAAAATTAAGTTTACGTCTAAAATTATTTTATAAAAAAATGTATAGTTAAAAATAAATTTTGAAAAAAAATGATACTCAAACATGGGCTAAATAATGGGATGGGTCATGTTCCATCCTTGTCCCAATTCTATGAGAGGGCAAGACATTTTGTCATCTCTAAGTTTGAACAAAGCATATTTTGAATGTTCTCGTTAGGCTTCGAGCTTAAGAAAGAGAAATTTGGAGATTAAAAAAATGATAGTTAAAAAGGGAAAGTATAGAAGCCAAAGTCAACAAATCAAATTAAGCTTACAACTAAGCTTCCGTTCGCCAAACTCATAAATGGTTTATAAGTAGGAATATTAAGAGAATAGTAGTGGATCCCATAAAATTTGTTGATAATAATAAATGCTAGTAGTTATAAATGTTTGATTGAAATTAACGTTTGATTTTGACTAAGTTAATTGAAATTATCTGAGATCATTGAATCACGTCCTCGATTGGCAATCGTTCAACGGACTACTTTTGCGATGTCTGTCACATAGACGTAAACACGAGCACTTAATACCGACTTTTAGCTCAGGAGCAATACCACCATTATCCGTAAACACTACTAAGCACCCCAAGGTATTGTACACTAGTGTAAGTTACTCAATTCGCATAGAGCAAGATATGTGAAGTTAGAAGTCAGAACCGACACTTTTCCTTATGTTTGTTGATTTTGTAGATTAAAGTGACAATAACTTGTTATGCTTCTCATTATTGGTATTCTACCCATTGGCGTGTTGTTCTTCAAATTAATCCTTTTCCATTAACATGGTTTTAATCTGAAAACATAATGTTCACATTGCACTGGTAAGTTTTGAAAAATATGAATAAGCATACATCTCAAGAAAACCAGCACTTAGTTAAAAATTAATGCAAGCCAGAATTAGTTCTTTGGTTAAAATGAAAGCATATTTGGTATGTTAGACTAGACATGTAAAGTAAGATGGACCGTTTCAATCCAGTTGGGTCGACCAAGTCTTATATCCCAATCCCAGCCCATTAAGTCCATTAAACCATGATCCCAATTTCCCAAATTTCCCAATTATTCAAACCAATACCTTCTCTGCTCTCACCAACACACTCCACAATTTGGCATTCAGGTGGAATTTACCCAAATTGGCTTGATCTGCTTCGGTTTTAGATTGTGCACAAAACTGACCCACAGGGCCACACCCACCCTACCAGTGACTCCAACTGGCAACTCCACCCTAGTATAATTTCCTAGCTCTGCCCCTGCTCCAGAGTTCAAATTTTTTCCGGAAACTGGTAGATAGCATTACTTATAGTGAAGCTTCAACAATCTTGAGACAACTACATTGACAGAAGTCACACCCAAGTTTTAAATAAGTTCAGTATATGGTAGAAGAAAACCCATTCTGAATAAATTCACCGACCAGCGGCTTAAAGTCGTTTCATATAAACTAGTATTTCCTTTAAATTTGTTGCCAATAAACATATAGAAGTCAAACATATATGCATGCAAGAACATTTTATGCCTACAAAGTGATTCGTGCTCTGTTTACTAGCCACTGCAGGTTTTTCTCCGCACCCCTCATGCACACACATAACGTTCCCCGTAAGAGTTGAGACAATGTATTTCTGTCCATATAAGAAACTCTTAACAATTTGCAGCCAACCCCAACTACATATATCTTGAAATAAAGATAAAAAGAACTCCAGTTAGAGTCAGAATATTCAAAGAAAATTGCAAGTCCAAAGATACATAATTTTCAAAAGCGGTCAACGGAAAACTTTAGAATGCAATATGGGCATTACAAAGTCTTTTACAGAAAGAAAGCGCAAAAGCCAGCACAAACCCTGTTCCAGTACATGAAATTTACAAACAATCCTACGTAATTCTCATCTTTGTATCTTGTATAGACAGACATTTATATTAACCAGTATATTCTGTATTTCTGAAGCTGCTTGAATATATCTTGCACCTAAATCGTGGCATTGAGTGCTACAATCCTATGCTATTCTCATCTTTAAATCCGAGAGTGCTATAGTCCGTTGCTTTTTGTTACCTATTCTGTTCTTTCATTTGTCGCTTGTCTATCAATGACAGCATTGTGCGATCTTAACTGTGAAGTAGCATTGGCTGTGCTGCAGCTGCTGGTTTAGGCAGAAGCTATGTCATGATTATGCCTGCCCCTATATGTTGTTTTGACATTTTCAGGGTCATGCGATACTTTGAACGTGCTTTCAGACTTTGCAGCCCTCGCTTGCACATATGTAGTGCCTTCTGCAAATGGAATTAAGCTGATTCAGAAAAGATTCTAAAGAAACTACTCAGAGAGAAGTTCATTACCAGCACATGAGACAAAATGGTAATTATTCATAGACATGTTACTGATAAAGTGGGAGTGCACGTGCACAAACAAATAGATTTATAGCTGTTGACCCTCAATGCGAGAGCTATGGATGCTGCTGTAGATGTTCACTAAAAATCAAGAGGGGGAAGAAGTTGTAAACAATGGAGATCTCTGGCCTCTCTCTGTCTATATATCTATCTTTGTTTAAAAATGGCTCGTAGGTCAATCCACGGTCAAGGACATTAGTGACCACTATAATTAGGCTCCAAATACTCCAACAAGACATACCAATAACAAAATGCAAGAGGGCTAGCAGCATTTGCACTTCATGTCGTGATCTAGTTAGATTTTTTATTTTTCAGGGGGATGGGGGGAATTGAACAAGGTTAGATTCTTGATCATGTTGAGACGATTTTAGAACAGAGTTGATTTCTCAGCCATGGGGACTGATTAATTGGCACTTTGCTATTACCTGCAATTACATAGGCAAGATCACGACAGTCATATTAAAAAATTAAAGATAAGACGCTTCTAATGTCTGTATAACTAGATCTCATTATTAAATGCTCACCAATCAATAAAATCAATAGATATATATACTCCAATTTTTCCCGAGTAAATATAGCACCCGATTCAAATTATCTAGATATATCCATACCACGACACAAAGTTTCTATAGGGATAGAGGAAATAGAAGAAAAGTTTATACCTCAGGTAAGGGCTTCTGATAACACCCTCGTGGCCACATTGATGCCACCTATAGCCATCACCTAAAAGATCAACCTCACTGGCCGTAACAATAACTAATCTAGGTTCTGTAACTGTCTGGGGATTCAATGTTTGCTCTGATGCTTGGACCTTTATGTTCCTACCAATATTTCAACACAATATACTGCTCAATATACGTAGAAAAAGTATTTAACTGTCTAAAGAATGACATGCTCAGGATAACACCTATACCTTTGCATGGATTCTGGTTCATCGTCATCCCTTCCTCCCTTCCTTCGACTCTAGTTTCAGTGACGCCCACTTCCTCTGTCACTCAATCCAGATACATGCTTGGGTGTAACATGGCTGGAAGGCAACCCATCAGAGCCCAATTCTGAGTCTCCTTGAAGATTCACGTTTCCATTTGAATTTGCAATGCCGAGTAGCTGATGATTATGCTTTCCTTCGTCTATGCTCAGGTTATTTGACGACCATCAAGAGTCTCATTGACTTTCTTAATGGCTGGACAATCTGGATGCTTATGTATATAATATCTTCGATGACGTCGATCACCCTTCACGAGCTTTCCATCATCTAAAGGATTATTGGCAGTGAAGTTCGAAGGTGGAACCTGTTGTTTATAGATGCTTGAAGCTGAGCCATAATTGAAGCCGGTATTTGTTGATGGGACGTCCCATAACGACCCTATATTAAGCAAAACCCACAAACAAATAGTTTAAACACGGGGTAAAGTACCAACTCAGAGCAACCACCTAATTCTTATTCACCAATAGTTCTTTCCTTACACACATTCTTTTTATTCAATCATCTATGGCTAATAGCTGTAAGAACTTTCAGGTAAACAATCTCAAAATAGCAATATATTTCATGTAACTATTTTGACCAAAAAAATTGAAAACGAAACAGATTTTAACAAAATTGCAGTTTCGAAATTACTCTATCACCCTTTTCCACATTCTAAACTGGAAATCTCAAAGAGAGATTAAACAGAAACACGTCAATAATTTGAACTCCATATTTCTGAAATAACTAAGAGACGATCTCAAATACCTCAAAATAGACACACATGACACATCCTCTCCAAAGATTCAATCAACAAATTATCATTTTCATTACATAAATTTCCTCATCAGACTCATAAATTCCAAACTTTCCCATTTCTGTCATGGATTTCTTCACAAATTATATATCAATTTCCATAACAATTCCATATTAATAGTGATCCAAGACTAATACTAATACACGGTTTATCTTTATCAGACTATAATTATAAAACCATTTAAATGAAGTTAAATTACCTGTTCAAGCCAAAAGAATCCGGGCGAACCAAGCAATCTCGCCGAGGACAACTCTGGCGAACCAAGCAAACTCGCCGAGGACAACTCTGGCGAACCAAGCGAACTCGCCGGAGACAGCCCAGGCAAACCAAGTGAATTTGCCTGAGGCGAACCAAGCAAACTAGCCTGTGACAGCCCCTGCTGTATAGTAAACTTCCCCATCTGCATCGGATCCACTGAATCCACTGATCTATTCTGCTGAAATGTAAATTTTTCACCTGTATAAGTGGGATTAATCCGAGTTCTGATGTTCCGCACTACAGTGGGAGACGCCATGGCACCGTCAAGCAGCCGAGAACTATGCATTGAACTTCACGGCTGTAATCTGTTCGTGGGCAGTACGGATGGCAGTGGTTTAGACGATGATGGTGGAGGAGGTTCATTTTCATCTTCGGGTTTAAATCAAAAGGCGGCTGTCTCAAAGAGTTAGCACCACGGAACATCCCATAAGGACTCTACATTAACAAAAAGCTGGAAATAAATAGTTGAAACAGGGGTAAATTAGCACCTCGGAGCATGTAAATACAACCACCCAAGCCTTATTAACCAATAGTTTTTCCTTCTCACATTATTTTCATTCAATCCCCTACAGCTAATAATTGTAATCAACGAGACTTGTCAAAACAACTTCTAGACATCCTACAACCAATCTCGCAGAAAATAACCTGCACAACACAAGGTCAGAGTTGAAATGATTTCGATGCAACAAGAAAAGTCCGAACACAGTTTAAAATTCAGTTTTCTGATAAGTCTCAAAACAACATGGTTTAACAATACGTTTTATGTAAGAACCGTCACCAATATTCATCACTTTGCAAGAAAAATTTGAAAATAAGACTAATTTTTCACAAAATGTCAGTTTCAAAATTATAATGAAATTCATCTATTAATTTTCCTCAAAATTTCCATAGCGATCCCAAATTAGAAATAATCCAAGATTAATATTAACACTTAGTTTGTTCGAGCTGTAATTATAAAACAATTTTCTAAATAAAGTTAAATAAATTACCCGAGAATGAGGAAAGAATCCCGGTGACCCAAGCAAGCTCGCCGGAGATAACATCTGCCGTAGAGTAAGCATGCCCATCTGCTCCGAAACCACTAAACCATCTGGCATATTCTGTTGAAACATAAATTCTCCACCCCCTTATGTTAATGGTATACTTATACGTCAATTCAAGATGAAAAATGAAAATCAACAAATAAGGGCTCCAAATACTCCCTTCAACTCTCCAAAATGTTCAATTACATCGGTCTCACGTCCAAATAGTAATTGAAATTCAAGATTGGCGAGACATTATCTTGCGGGCAGTTAACTCCCATATTGATCAAAGATGAAAGTAATAATCAAGAAATCCAAGACTCGTACCTTCAAAAAAGTAACGAGCTGAGAACTATGCTTTGAACTCTGGGTCCATAATATGATCATGGGCCGCACTGAGGCTGGTGATCTAGATGGTGGTGGCGGTTCTTCTTCCGCCATATATTTAGCTTGAATTTGTGTTTTTCTTTGTGATATTTAAAATCTCGAAAAGGGATTGTTGCAGAGAGAAAATCGTTGGTTACTTTTTCTTGGTTTTGAGATTATGTGCGCTCTGGAATTTGATCAACTTGTTTCAGTAAGAAGTGGAGGCTGCAGATACAAAAAATTATTAGAGCTAACATTACGGTTATTGCCGATCGTTACAGTTCATTCTCTTGGATATGTTTGTAAAAATAATTCAAATTTTATAGAGCAACATGTTAATTCTTTTGATAAACAAAGCTTTATCATGCAACATTCAAGCCACCCGTAGATCCGAGTTTGAGCTGGTTTTGATCTAATTTTTATTGGGCGATCGTCCAAGCCGAAGTTGTAAGTCTATAATTTTTAAATAAATTTTTAAGCTCAGCCAAATTACAGTTTCTATTTTCTCTTGATTTTCTTCAAGTTGCAAAATTTATGAGAAATAAAAGAGATGTATTTTTCAAAGAGGACAAAATCAATTGAAAACAGAAACCAAAAAATATATGAATGCATGGGCCATAAGAACGATGTCTGGAGAGCACTACAAACATGGACCCGGCGAATTCATTACACACACCTGGACGGGTCAAAGAAAACCAGGTCTGGGTTGGTGACTTCCATTGCACTTGGAAAAGGGTGCCCAACTAAGGTTGGCCACATCATAATTTGTGGCAGCAGGGCGAGGGCTTGCATTTGTGCCGCCCCTGCCCAAATCTCAAGCACCAAGGCAAAGCTTATATAGATTCATTATGTGATGGTAGAAAAGCCCTTCTGATCCATGACCTTGATGAAGTCTAGCGGATTAGTTCAAGCTGATGGAAGAAAAATACTGAGTGATCAAGAGCCCCATGGGACGAAAAAACAAGCTGTCACGTTACATCCCTATTTATCGGAAAAATATTGGCACAAGAATGGCATTACTCATAAATTCACAAATATTTAGTTTAAACAATAGTGATACAACAATGAACTTCAATGCCGGTTTAAAAGGGTTTTCAGGTTGTGGTCACCGAATTCATTCGTTAGGCCATTCTGTTCAGTTAGGTGGGTAAAAGGACTACTTTACCCTTTCAAAGATACCTCTTCAGTCTCCAATACAGCACCACATCTATGGGCATAACATCATCTTCCCTTTCTTGCAGCCCTGGAAAACATGTCTTTGATATTTTTCGAATTCTCCTCTACTTTGGCCTTCTTAGTTTGCCTAGTGGTCCGCACAGTTTTCTTGTCTAACTTGTAACTCTCCTGAAGAAAAAATGAATTGTCATATGGAGAGAGAGAAAAAACAAACTCAGTATACTCAACGAGAAAAAGGTGGAGAAAAGGAAAATAAATTAATACATTCAACCCATGTTTATGTCCATTCTATGCAATCCACCTTACCAAACGAACCATTAGAGTGCACTTACCAACAGATGGTGTTTCAAACCAGGCTGTTATTTATACTTGAATTTATTACTACACGTGTTTAAAAGGCGTTGTACATAATAATATTGAAGACAGTGAATTTGGTTAAACGAAAGAGGATGAATTTATCATAAAAACCCACATAGAATACCAGGATGAAGTAACAAACCTCGACTTTAATCTAAATGGGAGGAGATGACAATCTTGGTCTACTCGTTGTTTGCAAAAAATGTGCAATTGATCACATACTAGGAAAAAGAAAAACAAATTATTAAGAAACTGTTCTGGTTTTACATACCTGAACAGGATTAAATGATGCGGGACCACTTCCGTTGGAATGTAAAACTACTTCAGTATCTCGTGCGTTCGCTGCCTCTTGTAAGTTTAATCTGCAGTTGCAATCACCAAAAAATGATTGGTAAACACATAATAGAAGATGAAGAAAGATGATTTCAGACGATAGCCCCTCTTTATCCAAATCACAGAAGAGTTAACTCTTTCCAACCCCAATGCAAGATGTGTCAAGGTGTCCTATAAAAGTTAGCAAGGGACAGAGACCACTATATCAATGCAGAAGTGATCAATCTTCAGAGTAAATGTTGATCAATTTGCTCTTATGGAAATGCTTATTTTTATCACATTGATATCCAACATAAAAAAGATAGATTCTTTTTGCAATATTTCAAAACTCTAGCTGTCATGCAAAAGTCACCAAAGTCATGGTAGGCCACATCTTACTCGCATGAAATGAGAGCAAAATTTTCTCCATATTTGGAAATTAAAATACTTATATTTCACAATTTGGATTACTGCAAAATCTCCTTTCAAATGTTCTATTATTTGTGAATCTATTTAAGTTAACTAGGATGCCTAACCTACTGCGCCAGACATATTAGTCATCGCACCCAATCACTAGTGTATTTGGTTTCGATTTCAAAGCCATTCAGTTCAAAATAGGTGCTAGGCAAATTACCATAGCTATTTAAAGACCGTGAGATGATACGACTATAAAGGGAAAAACAGATGATTGTTAATTGGTGAAAAGCAATACTTGAATTTGCTGCACAGGAGGTTCAACCAAGGCTCTTCCTTCAAGTACTCTCCCACTATTGACACTGCATCAAATACTGTAACCATCCAAAGATGCTAATCAGTTTCAAATCGTTTTACATTTGGTTTAGGAGACAGTAAGATCTACCACCTGTATACTTGGTAATAATATCAAGGCAAAATGATGAACCCATGATCATTCATATTTATGAGACAGTGGCACATAATGCATAATGTTGGACACAGAAATGAAGTAAATTTTAGCACACAAAAATGATTGAAGGTATGAATATAGACACAGTAATGTTAATGAACCAACAAGCAGCCTGTACTACAAAGATATATTGCCCCGCAATCTAAGATGATGACATATGGCAAGCGGAATTTGGTAAACCCATGCATGGTCCCTAATATTTTGTGAATAAATTACAATCTCATTTGTTGTTATTATACGAATTTGACATCTTATACAAATCTCAAAAACTAAAACAAAAATTAGATATCCCAATCCTGTAATAACTCATACACAGGCCAACTTTAGTGCTTCAGGTATAAGAATCACATACACGTTAACATTGAACAAATCAATGACTATATTTCTAACATCATGTGACTGTGTTCTATCTTACAGTTAATTCGATAAATTGTTTCTGACACACACCTAAATGGTGAGTCTGACACCTCACGTCAATGGTTTGAAACTAATTAGCCCTTCAGATACGGACATCACGTGTCTTATTGGATTATCGATGCCTAATTAGTAATCTTGCAAAGTTGCAACTAGGATCTAAGAATCAAATACCAAGAAATATGCGTTTTGTATCATCAAGGGCACTTGGGAATATCAAAATTCTTCTTATAATACAGCCACAATAAATGGATGAATGAAAAATATCTAGCCTGTTAAGGTACAAGATGTGCTTTAGGCTAATGTCAACTAGTTGGTCTTGGAGTAATACAACTATCAGTCTTGATAGGATCCTTGAGACCAACTTTTTTAAATGTACTTCTTATTGAAAATATTTACAAGATGGCTCTTCAAGCTCTGTATTTTACTTGCCTCCTCATTGATTCTAGCATGTGCGATTAAATGTAATATTCAAAATCTTTGAGTTGTGTCTCTTCATAGCCTATCTAGTCCAAAATCCCTGATGAGAATCTCAAGAGGTATGGAGTAATTAAAATTTAAAAGATGGCAGGAGAAAAGGTGACAAAATTTTGTACATGCTACAGACTTACATGTGTCTTTCTCATCTCGAGCAGCATAGTTCTTATCCAATGTTGGTAGAGTCTTCTTCAGTTGATGGACCTACAATTTGTCGAGGTATTAAATAAATGCATGGGGGAAAGGGATTGTGCAAAATAACTACAAAATTACATCCTGCAAACTGAAGAGCATGTTCTCATTAACTCTGATAGCCACCAACACATGAAGGCCAAAACAGAACAAAACTAACCTTGTAGCACAACCACCTCAATACCTTTAAATCATTGAGCCTAAAAAACTTGGTCGACCCAATTTCTGTAATAGAAATGGATAGGGGAACAGAAAATCCTTCATTAGTTAATTTTTCAAAAAAAATGACATAAAACTGAAGGAAACTATTTACTTTAGCAGCTATATGTTTGAAAAACAAAATAAACCATGTTAATACCACCCCTATACTTCACAATTAAGCTATTTCATTTCTGGAAATCTCTCCTATGATTTTGGAAAGGTACATAAGAATTATTCTTTCATTTAGCCCATTTGGTATTACTAAAAAATCTGATTAAAATCCGAGTCAAATTCAATAATTAATTTTAACCATACAATTCATAAGACCCACAACTTTTCAACAACACATTCCATCAAATTTTATCAAAATCTGCTAAAAATCTAATTTTAATCTCCACCAAACAAGGGATTGATGTGTGAGATTTTATATAAGGATAAATATAACATGTAAGAAAGAAGAGAGAAAAATTTGGTAAAACAAATTTAGACAAAGTTGGCAATTTGCTTAACAAACCAACACCCAACCAACCCCCCACAAAAAAACCACACACACAAAGCATTAACATGCAACATTGCCATATGTACAGCTTGTACCAAAAGAATAGCAAATAGATCACCTTTGAGATCACAGACTATTTGCATAGATTTCTCCGCAATGGACAACAGTGAATGATATCCAGGATAGCCATCAATATAAACTATCTCATCCAATTGCCTAAACTTTCCCGGATCATCCCCTTTCTGTACAAATTACAGTGAGGAATCACTAAAGATGACAAGGAGAAACTAGGCTACCACACATCTTTATGTTTGCACTCCACAAGTTGACATAACAAAAAAACATGAATGAATCATATTTTTCAGAGTTCAGAAGAACAGCCATTGCAAAAATAGGGTCGATTTTGATATATAAAAATTATTGTCCTTAACAAAATGGTTATATTCTACTGCTTAAGAGGTTAAGTCTAACTAGAAACATATGCCAGAAGAGCGGAGCAGACAAGGAAAAGCATCTCAAATCCAAAAGCCGCAACCAACATTAAACAGTGACTGCAGACCTTCATCCGTGCTTCCTCAAAAATTGGCAACAGAATGAAGACAGGATCAACTGGAGTAGCAGTGTACAGGCGACCGTCTGTATGGGGAAAATGAAAAAGAGCTAAATAAGAAATGTTGACTGAGAAATTTTGGCTGGATTCTTATTATTCACTAGTGAAAAGTGATGTGGCATGAAGGCATTTGTAAGAAGACTGCAAAAACTAAAAGTTTTGCCAAATGGCATATATCAATCCATTCAAAGTGTCATCCATGGTGAATGACATATACATGGATGTGCAAATTATGCTAAATGGATGTCTTCACCTTCACAAACATAGTCCCCAAGGAACCAAGATCCATAAGATTGCTTGAACCAGTGAAGTTCTTGAAGAACTCTGTCAACAAAGAGGTAGCATGCCATATTTCCTGTCATACAAGTGAATTGCCTCAAAGACTTGAACATAACATAGTGGAATTAACATCTGTTGTTTGAGGTAATTTATCTCATGTATTATTCACAAAATTGTTTGGTGTATATATACAAATACCTAATACTATATTAGGATAAACCCTAAACATAAAATCTTATGAAATAGGGATAAATCTATTTACTTTCGATAAGATCTTTATTAGTCTAACAACATCCAAAGTTAACACTTGGTTTGGAACACTTTATAAACCAATTTATAAATAGTCAAACTTCATTTTCAACCGCACATTCCAATGGACCAACACGTACTATCCACTTTTCCACCACTCATTTTTTATCTATTTATAAATGAAACCATTTACGAATTCTTTCAAACAGAGGCTAAATAATTTTTTAAAAAGGGGGAAAACGGAATAATATGATAAACAAATTAATAAAATGATGAGCCGATATATTAGAGAACGAGCTAACCAGACCGTGTTCATCTCCACAAGGTATAAACAAGTTCTTTCACCAAGGAAGTAAAATTACCAGTTTTGGGATGCCGAAGTGATAAAAACTGGCCAACATGCTTCCCGCTTGTGGAAGGATCTGCAATTATAAGCTTAAAAACCTAATAGATCGCTCAGGTTAAAAAATAAGGATGATTGCATATCAGATTCAATTAGTAGTAAGCAAAGTGCCTCATCGATATATACAATGAAACATACATGATAAAAGAATGAAACGGAGACGAAAAACAACCATTGCATTGATTTGGTTTAACATGTGTTTAGTGATTTCCATAGGCCATCAGTTCAAAGTTCAAACTTTCAAGTGGAACAACCTGACAGTTGCACTAACACTATAATCCGTGGTGCTGCACAAGGACGCACAGGCCAGCTTGTAATGTCAATACTAATATTATTGTTCCCTGAGGTAACTGCAACAGGCATGGTTTCTGTATAATTAGCCTTTCTTATTTAAGTTCTTGTGACATCTGAAATTTTGAGTTCACCCTACGGTAATTTGTTAGTTCTTTTGCAGTTGGTGAGATAAATAAGTAGTCTCTAAAGTTCACTGAATAATTTTCCAAGGGCAATATATAAGATGTACAAATACATTTCACAGAAAACACAAGGAATCAATTGCATAAGCAGCTGGTGTCTAATTTATCAAATGGGCCTGCGTGTTTACTGTACAATAAAATTGGAAAGCTAGACCATTTGTGTTGGCACCTTTTTTTCTGTCAAAGGCAAAGGTTGTTAAAATTGTGGAAGGGTGGTACTACAATTTTACAAGTAAACTTGGATCCCAGGCCATCCAGAAAAGAAAAATAGGTCAACAATAGCTAAAAGAAGTATACAACATGGCAAATCATCCAAGAACTGAGATAGGTGAATAAATTGCGATGCAAAGACATCTCAAGAGATGTATGCTTGAATAAAATTACCAAAAGAATTCAGAGTTTTCCTTTATAGTTGTAATATAAGATCAAGAAATATCAAGAAATAGTTATAAAACAAATATTTCATGCATGTGTCATGTTGTAACCTGTGTTCTTCACTCAGAAGCTAACTCTTGTAATGACGCAAACTCTCAGTGGAAGTTGTTGAAAGGCTTTAACTTTGTTCCATTGCAATATATTGATGTATGGGAGACACATGAAACTTGTAAAATTTATAGAAATATGCAAAAATACATCTATCTCTACCCTAATCCCGAGAAAACGGAAAATAAAGAGATAAAAAGGAGAAACTGATAAAATAAAAATTGAAGCCAAGCTCAAAAGAATTCTAATGAACAGATATTAGTAATTAAAACTTGGTTCAGCTGATAAATTTACATTGTATAATAAATGTAGACAAACAAAAAACGTCGAGTACCAAATGCATAAAATCCGTATGCAAGATAATACCAGGTGCAATCAGAACACGAGTTTCATTTATGCCTTCCCACCAAGCCATTGAGAGCTTTTAGCATGAAGCAGAATTAGAACAAAAAACACTCACTTCGACAAGCTGCAATCTTTATATGAATATTGACGCGTATTTTTTCTAACTAAAAATCTCCAGAAAAGAGAAAAATATATATTATTGGTTTGATCGGTGGCGACAGAGATTCGAAATCTCTGTGATTTAATTTGAAAAAAATGTGTGTAAAACCCTAACCTTGAGCTTTGTCTTTCAGAGAGTATATTTTTTCCCTCTTTAGTCTTTACTACAGTGGCGGGAGTGTACCCTTACATCGCTTCACATTTTACATTAGAGATAAATAAATAAATAATAAAAATCGACACTTTCGCAACCAACCAGGTAAATGTAAAATGCGACTTAATTTATAGCGTAGAATATTGGAGGGAATAGAAACTGCTTGGGAAGCAGCCTTTGCTTTCCCCTCTTATCTTTTTATTTTACATTTTTGAAAAGAAAAAAAAAATTGATAACTCATTTTTGGTTCAATTAAAATCAACAATTAATTTTAATAACACGTTTTATAAAATTCACGATTTTCCAACCATGCATTCTATCAATTTTCAATCAAAATTCACTAAGAATTTGATTTTCAATTAGAATAAAAATCTTTGAACAGGGTTACTGACAGGGAGGAGTGACAGCTGCCATGTGGCAGTATCGTTTGGATTTTTTTTTTTCAAATTATCAAATCATGTGTCGACACGTATTTTCCTTTTTTTAACATGTTACAGAGCTTGATTATGTAGCATAACTCTTTCAATTAAACTATACAAGGGCTTAAAGTTTAACTTTGATAAATATCAAAATGTGTAATTATATTTATACCATAATTTTTGTT
>CAIGRN010130120.1:0-20782 GCA_903798345.1 Fraxinus anomala
ACTTTTTATTTTAGAGAGTCAATGCTCAAAAATAAATTTCAAGACTTTTTATTTTTATTTTTTAAAATTAATAATGCTATTTGGCAGCATCGCTGTTAAAACAATTTAGATAACACTATCGTGGCATTATAAATCATTGTTACAGTTGTATGAGTCAATTAATTTCACATTTCATAAACCTATCGTATAACACCACTTCAACTGATATTAATGCTAAATATCATTATTCATTTAACTCTTCAAATTTAGAAAGACGACTTCACTCTCTATTTTTATTTTATAATTATCTCATTTTATATGTTACAAATTTCAATACACTTTTCTAAATTATTGAAATCATGTTTGTATTGATTGGTCATAGACACATAAAAACATATGTTAAATAAAAGATGAGGAAAATTCAATAAACGTTTCTTAAAAAAATAAAATGAAAAGTTAAAATAGAGAGTATCGTTTAAGTGTATTTTAAATTTAAAGATACTCATTATATATAAGATATTTTTTATAAAATAGAGAATTCCTTAAAAATGCTATTATTTACTCTTGTACATTTCCTAGAAGCCAATTCAAGATATCAATGACCGAACTTAAGGTATTAATAGTATAAAGATGAGTAATGTATATTTGAAGGAGCATAATTTCCAAATGAGTAGTGCTATTCATAGTGAAAAAAATCGATAGTCGTCTTATATGGTATGCATGTGATAGCTTTTTATTTGATACATTCAAATAACAAGCTGTCATATGTATAACCCTAAGTCAATGCATCAAATAACAAATTGTCACATATATGAAACGTACGAGAACTTTAAATAGCATTATTCTTTCCTAATCCAAGGGCTAAAGCTATTGTAGTATCACAATTCCCAATGTAGAAGCGACCTCGGAGGAAGAGAATTTCGGTGGGAGACAATCAAGTTCAAGTTGAAGAGTGAGTGATGCATATCACATCTATTTGGCCTCAATTTTTTAAAATTCCTTTATTCCCAAATGTTGGAATATTATCTTTCAATGTAATGAAGAAGACAGTAAAAAGAAAGAATCAAGAACACTAAATATGGTAGAAAGGCTCGAACACGATATTGTTGGCCTCAAATGATATTTTCCCCCTCTAGCATTTAATTGGTGCTTAAAGGGACATTTGACAACTTGTTTGTAGGATTGATCGAGTTTGAAGAAGAAAATATTTAAGCAACTTGAAAAACACTTTGAATGTTTGAATATGCAATGAATTGGATTTAAATACACTATAATCTGGTTTTGATTATTGATTTGCTATGTTTTTAATTGAAATATATTACCCGTTTATAGATTTTAATTCACCATCCACGAATAATGCCATACTAACATGAAAAATTGAGTATTTTCATGAAAAGTCGCCAAAAATCAAACAAGAAAAAATCAACCTAATAGCTAGCTTTTGTTGCCTATGCGTACGTATGATAGAAGCATTTTTGCTTCTATTTCTGCAGGCTCAAGCCATGCGTATACATGGTTGAATAGCCTATGTGTACACATGGGCAAAACTCAAATTACCCAATTTTGATTCCAAAATCAATTCATCTCATTTCATTAGACCCAAATTTAATCTCGAACAATAATTATTAAATTTTTTCACTTATTCAAGATTATGTAGATCATATATTCAAAATAGCAACACTTACGTGTAAAGATTGGATACATTTCGATTTGAATCTAACCATAACGTAATTTTCACAAGTATCATCGAAATTCTCTCACAAGTGTCACGTGTTCACGAGTTCTTCAAACTCACCTCGCGCTACTATAGCTTTGCGCTCATTCTTTTAAACAAATTTTTAAGAGAGAAACTATAATTATCTATTGAAGTGGCACCACCTCAAAGTTCATTTAGGTGAAATTCTTCAAATATTTTTGTTACCTATATAGATACTTGTACTTAGTACTAAATTTCGTTAAGAGCTTAGAGTTCAACCTTCACTTGAGTAACAACCAGCATTATATAATTAGGATATGGTTATCGCGGATCTTATAAAGCCGAAACTATTCAAATATCGAATAACTAGTTATTACCTCTTGAACCCTTGGATTACTTGTTAAGTAATGACAAAGTATGGTTGCCATCATTGGTAAGTCTTTTAGTTTAACAGTTTCAATCTCATCATACTCGAAGTAGATATTACTAAATCTTTATTTAGAGGTTTAGTTAAATGATTCGCTAAGTTTTTTATTGACCTAACATAATTTAGGAAAATGATTTCACTCTTAATTAATTTTCTTATACAGTCATTTCTTAGACTTATATGTCTTAAACTTTCAATTATATACCTCGTTATATGATTTTACTAATATGACTTGACTATATTACACACAATAGATATCGAAGATGTTCTTCGGTCCCAAAGATATCACATGATTTTACTTTCACTTTATTAATATAATATACACATTAAATTACGTTATTTTAAAAATTAACATTTAAAATAATCTAAAGAAATGTGGAAGGCAGGTTGATTTCGACTACTCTAAAGCAAAAGGCAATATCAATTTACTTTTGACATCTCCACTGACTGTATATTTTTTTTATTCGAGTTGTTATTGGCCTGCCTTTTGAAAAACTTTTATCACTGTCACCCACCCTCTTCAAATAGAACAATTGCAACCCTTCAATATTTCCTTTAAACGAAAAACGCGCGACAATTGACAATATTTGCACTATTTAATCGTAATAATAACTCAAAAATAGCAAAAAAAAAAAAAAAGTGTGGTTGTTTATCGAATCAAAAACTGAAAAATCGTTTACAGATCAAAGTAAAATAAAATAAATATATAAAAGCTATAAGAAGCGAATTCTATAATGGCAAGAATGAGCAACAACGATCGATAAAAATCAAACGAGTCGAGAACAAAAAGATGATTAGCACGCAGAAATAAATGAACACAACGATCGATACTAAGTTCTATTTACATTCAATTTACGCTCTACTTTGCTCATTATACTATTTATATCTCTCACGATTTTTTCATGTCGTTTTTATTCTCAAACTTTCCTTTACTTAACGTATTTTGTATTTGATAACCGTTTTATATCCAAAATTTTGTTGGAATGACGTAAAATAATTTATTTTTTCATCGTATTTTTGAAAAAAATTAAATAAAAAGTACGAAAAAAATATTTTTTCTCATTTCAAAATATGTAAATAAAATATTTTGATATAAATAATTGTGAAATTACTAATCAATGGGAGATTGATGATAAGTATTCGGAAAAAAAAAAAGTTGAAATAATTGCTAATTGGGGAGCTTAGCAATAATTCAAACGTAGTGTCAATATTGTAATTTCCTGCCTTTCAACTTCTTATAATTTCGAATTCAGAAATTGCTAGATTCTGGTGTAGATTCAGTCATAATCGGAGAAATTTTTTCGCGCGCACACTGAAAAAATGGAGGAAAAATCAATGGTGAAGCAAGAGAGAATCTCTCCTATAATCGCGCACAGAATTTCCCTCTATCTTCCTGGAAATGGTGGTTTTGAAAGAGGGAATGGAGGTAAACGGCTAATTGGTAGCCATTGGTTGTGTAATATGGATCCGCAATTTGTGAGGAAATTTCGACTGTGTTTTAAATAGCTCATTTTCGTACTCTCTCAGACCCTGCATTTTTGTCACTGGTAAACTTCTTCCTATTTTCTCTCTCTCCCTCCCTCTCTCTCTCTCTCTCCGTTGAAGCATTACTGACGATTGCGATGATTGTTATTTGTTCAATTTTTGATTTCATGATCATATTCCACGAATGTTTGTATCAAGCCTTTCACGTGCAATTTGTGAATTAAAAGTAATATAGAACATTTGTGTTTGAACAAATGGATTATGATTTTTAGGAATTAAATTGCTATTCCAGTTTCTATGGAATTACAGGCTTGTATCTCTGTATATGTACTAGTGGCATGTATTTTGATTTTGTTGCATTTTTTGATTCATATGATATGTATATAATTTTTAACTTATTATGGTTGCCAAATGATTTTGTGTATTTTTGTATTTTCTTTTCTATGAATTAACAGGAAACATGTAATTGCATGATGAAGTTTGAGATGTTTCATTTGTTTCTTTCATTTTATTCAATATCTTAGCATGACCTACTATGAATTCCATATTTCTGTATTGTAATTAACAAAATAAAGAAGGCATTAACTGTATTTGGATGCCAATATCTAGGCATTTGATAATCTAGAGGCATTGTTTGAAGCCAACATTTGTGCCTGTTGATTTAGCTGTTAAATGTTGTGGCGCTAAATAAATGTTTTAAGCATAAAATTTAAATATATTATTATTATTATTATTATTATTATTATTATTATTATTATTATTATTATTATTATTATTTCTCCCAGGCACTTATTGATCAATGAATGTAATGCTGATCTCTTGCAAAAGGTGTAGGTTTTTGTCAAGTTTGTGATTTCTGGGACTGTCTTCAGATTGCAGTCTCGCTAGATCAAACTTGCGAACTGCAATCACAAGTGACAATGTCAGGGTCTCTCGAGGGCTCTGCCATGCCAAGTAAGCAGTTTCCATTTTTATCCTAACTGTTCATTCTTCAAATGTTATTCTTAATATTGGATTAATTCACTTATTGATATTCTGATTATAAATTTTCATCTGTTAAAAACAATTAGAAATGTATCATCTCTCCAAATAAAATTCTTTAGCTGATTCACTGGATCTCATCCTTGTCAGCGACTGCAAAATTATACTTTTGGTAATGTTATTCTGAACCGGCTTGAGCATATTAAATCTTAAGAAGATTGTGTGAATTGGTATCTTGATGGTCATGACCATCATAATCAATCAAAAGCTCTTACATGTTTGTACCTATTGCATTTATTTGCACTGGATGATTTGAAATGAAAGAACAAACATAAAACTAACAATGAGTAATAAGATTGCATGTATTTCAGGTCACAACATTGGAAGCTCTGAGGATGACAAGAAGACAAGGCTTGGATCTTTCAAGAAGAAGGCAATTGATGCCTCTTCAAAGTTCAAACAATCTTTGACCAGGAGAAGGAGAAGCAGCAAAGTTATGTCCGTTGTGTTCGAGGATGAACATGACCCGGAGGAATTAAAGTCTGTGGATGCCTTGCGTCAAGCGCTTATTCTGGAAGAATTATTGCCTGGAAAACACGATGACTATCATATGATGCTAAGGTAACATTCTTTTTAGTTTCACGGTCTCCAAGATCCTTTATTTGATTTTGAGATGGATGCACTGTACACACCTTTTTGGTCCAATAGCAGCAATTTGAATTGCATGAGGGATGCAAATTTTCATTATCCATTGCTTGGTGAATACCTTGAGATTTTCTGTTTTAAGAAACTGAATTCTTTTTCCTTGAACTCCTAAAGATTATAATCCTATCTATTTTAAGTTTTAACACCATTGATACAGAAAACTTCTTGAATTGGGTGATTTAGATTATTATTTGCTCGTGCTGCGGAGTTTGTATGTAATGAAGAAACTTCTGATGTAGAATTCTGTTTTGTCCATAAATTATATTCTTGACAATGAGGCCAAAAACCTTAGTTCTTAAACGATAAGAGCACAGCAGTCAGGTTTAAATAGTTTTTGTGTGATGATACAGGTTTTTGAAGGCAAGGAAATTTGATATTGAGAAAACAAAGCAAATGTGGTCTGATATGATTCACTGGAGGAAAGATTTTGGTTCTGACACAATTATGGAGGTATTTGTGATATAAATATACTGCAGATCCTTTATTTGTGATATCCGATCTTCAAATATTTGGGAAAAGATTGTAACCTTCGTATGCACTTGTATTTCATATCACCTAAATATTTTTGTTAGGAATTTGATTTCAAGGAGAGAGAGGAAGTCCTTAAATACTATCCACAAGGGCATCATGGAGTTGACAAGGAAGGGAGACCTATTTATATCGAAAGACTTGGTCTGGTAGATGCAACCAAGCTTTTGCAAGCCACAACAATGGACCGCTACGTTCAGTACCACGTCCAGGAGTTCGAAAGGACCTTTATTGATAAGTTTCCAGCCTGCTCCATCGCAGCCAAAAAGTACATCGACCAGAGCACAACCATTTTTGATGTACAAGGAGTGGTATGTGGGGCTGTTTATTGTAATTTAACATTTTGAGTTACAATAATTAGTTTAACCAGCTGAACGTTCGAATAGTGAAGAAAAGTGAAATTAGTTTTATAATTGAAAACATAGACAAATGATGATTGAAGGTATCCTTTTTGTTGGTCGATATTTTCTGAACATCTACAGACTTTGCTTTCGATTAAACCAAAACCATGTAAAATTACATAATTAAAAAATGCAAATGCTCAGCAGTGTAAATACCTGAATATCAAAACCTTAAGAGAGTGAACCTCATTGTTAATAAAATTCATGATTTTTGGTTCAGGGACTGAAAAGTTTTAATAAAGCTGCTAGGGAACTTATTCAGCGCCTTCAGAAGGTCGATGGTGATAACTATCCCGAGGTACTTATTTTGCTCTTTCTTTTCTTTTTCTCACACTAAATCTTGTTTCTGTATTGATTTTTAACTTCATAGTAGCTTTTGAAATCTTGGGGGTCATTTGATCAATGCTTTGCTTCCCTCTTAGACCTTATGCCGCATGTACATTGTTAATGCGGGGTCTGGATTTAGGCTTTTATGGAACACTGTCAAATCATTTCTTGACCCAACCACCACTGCCAAGATCCATGTAAGCTATATTCAGCTCATCTCAAATAATCACTTGTTTTTCTGTATAACATCAAAGTAACAACTCGAGAGGTTTCTTCTTACCAGGTTTTGGGTAACAAATTTCAGAGCAAACTGCTCGAGATTATTGATGCTAGGTAATTTATCATGATGGATGTTGATTCTACGAATCATTTGGTTTTGGTTTTTATTTGAAACCTATGAGCATATGAAATCTAAAATCGGGTATGAAGTTAGCGCCATTATGGCATATATGGTAAGGAGCATTGCTTAGAAAATTGTAGTTGTAAGATAGAAAAATAAAGCTTTAATTTTGTTCATTATAGTATAGTCGTACATAGTAGTATACTAAACATGCACTTAAATAATTATATGTGCTAACTACCAAATCGGCCTATTTATTTTTAAAAAATTTCAAATGCCCTCTGCTGTTTTGATCTTGTATCAGTGAGCTACCAGAGTTCCTGGGCGGTACATGCACCTGTGCAGATAAAGGTGGATGTATGCGTTCTGATAAGGGTCCTTGGAACGATCCAGAGATTATGAAGGTTATTAGTTTTATCTAATATTATGCTATCTGATTCAAAGTTCAAATCTCTCTTACTGCTGACAGAAAATGTTAAAAGTCTATTATTAATTTAACTACACAGATGGTACGTAATGGTGAGCACAAATGTGGGAATAAAATCGTCTCCATGGAGGAGAAAATGATTTCAGAGGATGAGAATGTGAAAAAAAATTCTTTCAAGCTGAGAACAGATTCTCTCCGGGGTTCAAGGGAAAACGTAGCACGTCCTCGGCCCTCATCTGTTCATGAAGAAGTAAGCCGTAACAGCTTTCATCCTTTGTTTTCAAGAGAGAATTTTTAAATAAAAAAGGTTGTCCCCTCCCTATGAACTTAACCTTTTGGACGGGGTTGTTTAAAACGGTATTAGACTAGGCAAAAGTTCTGAGTTCAAGTCTATCCACCATCCATTAATGATATTGTGAACGTGTCAGGTGAGGAAAAAATAAATCTGACCTGCACGTGGGAATGATGATTAAGACAAAACTTAATTAATAAGTTGCTCGTTAGTGCGTCTATCCAACACACCAATCAAATCATGAAATTTGCAGTGAATTCTTGTTGACCTCTGTTAATGTTGGATGGTTTAGAAGCATGTTGTAGGGACAAGAGATTTTTGGTAAATTATTTTAATATTTCCTTTGGCTCTAACCTTTTGTTTCATGGCACATTCACTTATATTTATGAATAATACTATTTAGCACCACTAGTGCTACAACACCATTCTAGGTGGCACACTAAGCAATAGGCTCAATGAAAGGTAGAATTAATTGATTCATTTAATTGTACATTTCATTTAATGTCACATTAGTGTCATCTATATTGGTTAATTGTGCTAAATAGTATTACTCTTTATTTATGCATTTTCTTTCGAACTAATTAGAAATTATCTACAGGTAACTAAAAACTCTCTCAGTTCACATGAGCCTAGTGTTGCAGTGGTCAATAATGCCATCGATGCAACAAGGCTCCAAACAGTGAAAGCAGATAACTCTGCTCTTTCTAAAGGTACACTGTTGTACTCTTTAATAAATGTGTGCCTACTTCCGTATCCTGCTTTCTCGAAAATTTACGTGTCAGCATGTTCCTGCTTTATAGGTTGTACTATTATCCTTTGAACAAATTGCCTGGGTTAGCCGCCTGGTATTTTAGATAATTTCGCATGAATAATCATTGTCCCTACTTCTGAGAGCAATAATAAATGCAAAAGTAATGAAAAAACTAGCAGAGCGCACTCAGATTTATAGTTGAATCACTCCATGTGAGAGATACATGCACTTGGGTTTTCACTATAATGCAGAAGAATAGTGCAAACTCTAGTAAATTCTTTGTATAGTAAGGAAATTATGGCGAACTGATACATGTATGAATGCTCAACATACTCCCATTCTTTAAGAAATGTTCATATTGACGATTGGTTTCCTTTTCTATGTCAGTTTGATTTGACTCCTTACAGTCCAATAATTTGTCTTTTTCATTCTACCATAGGGTCCTAGAATAAGATAGTTACTTGAGTTCCATTCTTCAAAAACTGTTCATATGGATGATCATTTGTTTCCCTTTGTATGTCAAGACAAAGACTCATATCACGTGTTTTCTTGTTTCCCAACCTGTACCCACAGACTATTTCCCAATGCACGGTGATACTTATAGGCCATCTGAAGGACAAAGCAATCAGCTCTTTACTGGAGTAATGACCTTCATGATGGGCATAGTTACAATGGTTCGCATAACAAATAACATGCCTAGGAAGCTTACGGATGCTACCATCTTTTCTAGTTCAATGCACGATGCTGATTCGAATATGACAAATCCTGCTATTTCCAGTGCTGATTTCTTGAGCATGATTAAACGCGTGAATGCACTAGAAGAGCAGGCAAGTTTTCTCAGCAAGAAACCAATGCCGGCTATGCCACCTGAGAAGGAAGAAATGCTGAATGCTGCCTTGCATCGTGCTGATAGACTGGAGCAAGAGCTTGCAGAAATGAGAAAGGTATTCATTCCCTTCTTATTTCGATTTTCATAACGAAATGCCATTGTCACATTATGGCAAACCCAATGATTCTTACGTCAGGCCTGAGCATTGGCTCAGAAAAGGTACAAGGGTTGATTCGAAATCAAACTGAAAGTTAAAAATAAGAAAGATATATATATATATCTCAGAGCTGAATAGTTCTTTAATACATTTTCTTTGAAGAAATTCAATCAATCAACCTGTATTCAGTTCCCAGTTGAACAATCAATTGATCAAGTTCGTCTTTTAGGTTTTAAGTTGTAACTGAACCGGTGCTCCATTTTTCTGTTCTCACTGGCTGGGCCAGACTTGTTTTCAAAGTACTTGATACCCGTTTACCCATCTACCTAATAGGAATAAATCACATGTATACTTATTACGTCAATTCTGCATATTCTAGACAAACTGTTACATGCTTTCTAAGGACTCTTATTCTTGCAATTCTATATGGTGATTAAGTGAAAACTTGTCAGCATTCTCATCTTTTGGAAAATAAAAAATAGTCCGATTTGCAGGCTCTTGAGGACACCCTTGTCCGACAAGACGAATTCATGGCCTACATCGAGAAGAAGAAGAATAGGAAGAAGTTCTTTGCTTTTTAAGTCAAGAAACCAAACTACTTGTCAGATTATTTTCTTTTGATTCTTTTCAAGATAGCAATTTTTCAGCTCTACTTGTAAAACTTTTGTAATTACATGCTCTGCTAACTCGAGAAATATCTGTACTGTTTCATGCAAGTTTGGGCTACCATTGGAGGCCAAGCCCAGCTCAACAGATTTATAGGTGGCCTATCTCAGACAGTAGGCGGTCCCCAAGATGGGCTTGGCCAACACTAGCTGAGTAATTTTAGAATGATGATTACTATATGAATTGAAGATGAATTGGTAACTTGTCAGAATTGTGAGAAATTTAGAGTTATCGAAGAATATGTGAAAATAAATAAAAATAGGTGCTTGTGGAACCATATTATTTTCTAAGGTAATGACTGCTCATGATCTTCGATAAAAATGACATGGCGTTAGAAGATTAAACGGGTTCTTTAAATGCAATAACAATGATGCAACGTCTTCTAGCTACTCCATGAGTAGCATAAAAATCTCAAATTTTAGGACATGTGACTACTAGCAACTGCCAGACAGTGTTCGAACTTAAAGCTTGCCTACTAAAAAGGCATATGTTTTCAACAAATAGAGTTTTTGCATCATAATTAATGTCAACATACATAATTACGTGATCTGCAGAAAAAGCTGTTTGATTTGAACTTTACAATTGACTTCGAATATATCAAATGTGTACAATCGGGGATGCATGTTGGCTGTCGCTTTTTTCGTGGGGTTTGTCATGAATTGAAAAGGCAGATAGTGTATCTTATTGCATGGGAAATGGAGCTTTTGCATTGTTAGTGCTCTCACCCACTCATCCATTCGACTAGGTGTGGGAAGTGGGACGAGTCAGCTTGCTCGTTAGGTGCACCCACAAGCGAATCGCTACTTGGCTTGCTTTTGCAGCTTGCTTGAGA
Source organism: Fraxinus anomala (assembly GCA_903798345.1). Taxonomy (NCBI): domain Eukaryota; kingdom Viridiplantae; phylum Streptophyta; class Magnoliopsida; order Lamiales; family Oleaceae; genus Fraxinus; species Fraxinus anomala. The sequence goes on from CAIGRN010130120.1 coordinate 10,824, forward strand.
TGCGAGCTGCCGAGTGGTTGGCACTACTTCCCACCCCTGCATTCGACTACAGTGGAACTATTATTAAAGTTGTGTCAATGTCAATCAATATGTCAAATAGTCACTCACACGGACTCGCACACATTTATGATAGATAGTAAACACTGGTCATGAATTTCACTCATTTCAAACACAATCCAATCGAAGCTATGCAACTTACAAGCGTAAACAAATCCAAACCACACTAAGTTCTTTCAGAAAATATACACACAAATATAGATAGATTTCAAATAATGTCTCTCAACAGGGGATGTTTAAATACAATAGAATTTTTATGCCGATTCCCGTGTGATCAATAACATAATTGAATCGTGGCAACTCCACTCTCAACACATCTTACCAGCAAAGTTTCTTCTTCTGTGTAAAAGAGAAATCGAATACATATTAGCAAACGACTTTAAAAGATCAGTTAACATAGATCCACATACATATTCAAGCAAATGTAAGCATATATAGAAGGCATTTATCTACTAGAGAATTGAAATGTGCGTATGGGATCGTAATTTATAAATTATTTAACTCACCTGAAACTTGGCTTCTTCTTGACCATCTATATATTCAAGCAGTTCCTCTTGCCTCATCAGAGCCTCGTGCAGAGCCTGCTCAATAAAACCCCAACAATCATCAGTTAAACTGCCTTGTGCAGGTCATCTTATTCGTACTAAATAAATTCATGAGTCCCACAGACCTACAAATAATGGCCAGGCGATTGCAACAAGGACAAGGAAGTGAAAGCAACAAAATTCACACGCGAGAAAGCAAACGAAGATTCAGTTGAACATGTGAAGTTCCACGCATGTACATACATGCACAATAACAGTAACATATATCTTCTTTTTATTTTTTAAACATATTTGGGTAAGTTTCATTGAGAATGATCGCCTGTTCTTAAGAATTTCCTTGGGTGAACTTTCTACAATAGCAAGTTTTGTTATTCAAAACAAGCAAGTTCTTTTTCTTACAATTTAAGTAAAAAAAAGTACTGATTTTGAAATTAATTCTTACCCCTATGTCAAAAAAAGTATCTCATTTCCCATCTCGAACAATAAAAAATTATTTATTTTAAAACCTACTTATAATTAAGTACACTAACAACTTACAAGTAAACTTTTTAAACTTAGCCAAACATGCATGTAATGCATTTATTTTATTAGTTTCTTTTAGTGGATTCAAAATAGCCAGACCAGTTAGGTTCAGCCATTTGCATATAGTGGGAGAACCTAAAACAATTATAGCTAATATCCTAAGTGATGAGGAAAAAATTGTACCAAAGAATCTGCCATTATACGGTGTTCTCTTGGTTGCAAACAGAAAATATGCCACATACAAACCTTTTTGGTTGCAATTAAGTCTGCTTCAAGGGCATCTACTCGGTAAACAGCAGCATTCAGCAGTTCTTCTTTTTCATGGGGCATTTCCAATGGCTTTTCTTGAAGAGTATTCACCTTCTCTTCAAGTTCACCCAGCTTCTTCAAGACAGAAGATAGAAGTTCCACCTCGGTCAATTCTGGAGGTGGTGAAGGGGGTCGAAATTCTTCTTTAGGGATCATGTTAGATGCCGACTTCTGAATGTTTTCCTCAGGACATGATGATGCATTGGGAAGTTTCTTGGTGACACGGCATGACATTGAATGGAAGAACACAAGAAGGGTCGTGAAGAATGCCATGATAACTGCCAAAAGTCGAGCATGAAGTCTTTTTGGTGCTTCTTGAGAATCGGGTGGAAGAAGCATATCTGAGTTAAAATTTTAGGAAACAGATAAACAGAATGAAATAGGTCGAGGTTTAACACTAAAACAGATAAACACGGAAAAAGGGATAGCATCAACAAAGCATTCCAGGTCATGTTCCTGAGTCATACTGATACGGCAGATAGGCAAAAATCCTAATTCAAAAGTCATCTAAAATAAAAGAACATGCAAGTGAACAGATAAAATGAAAGGAAAATTAAACCTGCAGTTCTAAGCAGATACAGAGAAAACAAGAGAGAATAGCTTCCCATTGCCATGATCTATGCCAAACTAGGCAAGTTGTATGAGTCTTCAAGAGACAATAATACACTTAGATACAAAAAAAGGGAATAAATATGGTGAAGCATCACTTTGTCGATCATATGAACCAATGATGTGGATGCGCGAGGGGAGGAGACTTATGTAACAGCTAAACAGAAATTCAGCTCAGAAATATTCAGAAAGAATAACTAATAACTAATAAAACAGATGAACAAGTGAGCATGAGAAGATCATAGGTTGATTCAGATATTATGTATGGAGACAGCTACAAAAGTAGAACTTCTAATGTAACTAACCTTTAGAAATATAAGGTTTTGGAAGCGGTGCCTGCTTCTTCCATCCAGAATCAACAACCTTGTCGACCATAGGAACATACTCATCATATCCTGATAAGTTACAAACTAAGCTTGAGTTTCCAAGAGCTTTAGCCTGAGAAACAAGTGCTTGAAATAATCAGAAGAGGAAGGTTGATCCTCCATATTAATATTTGTGAGGGATTGAGGAAGTGTCAACACTTTTTATGCTGTGCTTAACACTATATGGCGAAGTTATCCCTTTCTTAAGTAAGGAAAATTGGATTTATAGGAAAAATTATTTCCTACAAGAAACAGTGTGCTTAGTTATATTTCATGAAGAATTTGTACCTTATATCAGAAATAAAATGAGCGACAGTATTAATAATAATTATCAAACAACTAATGAACTCTTGAATAATGGCACTTGACTTGATTTTCAGTAGCAAGAGATTGCACAACCAGACCTATAAAATTTTAATCTCAATTTGAATTCCAGGAAACTGGACACCTTGTTAAGGGTATATACAAATGCTTTTAAACTAATCAAAGAGATGATATCAAGCAATGATAATTTGCACTCACGTTGCAATTAAGCAAATACTAACTGACCTACAAGCACCAAATTAAACATTTGCACAAGCTACCACCCGACTTAACACTAAATAATGGAGGTTTCAATTAAACTTGTACAAAATATTTCAACTGCAGATAATTAAAATATCTAATCTTGAAGTTCTAAGGATTAACCATACCTCCTCACGAACAGGCGTCAACCGAAGGTGCGAGTAACTCCTAATTGCTTTTGGTGAAGCAATATCTTCAGCTTCAGAACCAGATTCAGCAGTTGAGGTGTCACTGCCTTTTACCTGCTTCAACAACCAAATAAAAACAAAATCTCACATAGAACTGAAATATTGTGGAGTAGTTGAACCTAATCATATGTACAAAAGACAGAGTCTATAATATCGAGTAGTGGGGCTTAGCATAAACTATCTCCCCCTCCCTCTTAAGAATTTTAACAACCTGCCTGGCACGTCGTGCTTCACCATTGAGCACCATCTGCAACATAATTTCAAGCCGTTGATTCTTTTTAACAAGAACAAAATTATAATGCAAATATTTATACATTTATCAATGTAGATCAATTTAATAGTTCCCATGCTAGTATGGACCTTTAGTATCTCTGGATTTTTCCATGGCCCTTTATCTAACCGAAGGCAACCCCCTTGGTCTGCACAGGTACACGTTCCACCCAAGAATTCTGGTAACTCACTGCACAAACCCACAAAATTTATTTCAGAATCTCCAAATAAATTTCAATGGTCATTGCAAGTGGCAACAATGGTTTCCGCTGTTTTGCACCTGGCATCTATTATTTCAAGTAACTTGTTCTGGTATTTGTTTCCAAGAACCTGTGAGATATTCCAGAAAAAAGATAACTTATTAGTTGAAGTCAGCCATTCAAGTGAGAAAAATAATGCTTCCAGATGGAAAAAGGAAGAAATAGCAACATACGTGTATCTTAGTGGTGGTCCTGGGATCAAGGAAACTCTTTACAGAATTCCACAGTAGCCTAAAGCCTGGACCAGCATTGATGATAAACATTTGATGAAGTGTCTGCAACATTTGAAGGACACAATATATTACTACCAAGACTACACAAAACCTAATAGCTCTGATCAAGTAAAAGATCAAAAAGTTACTTCAGGATAATTATCGCCATCAATCTTCTGTAGTTGTGTAATGAGTTCTCGTGCACCCTTAGTAAAGTTTTTCAAGCCCTGAAGTGAAAAAAAAATGCATAACTCAATAAAACATAATCTTCACTTCGATTGATATAAAGATGTATTTGCCACAAATGGGAAAATTAAATAAATGAAAGTTGAGCAGCATATAGCATACCAGACCATGAACATCTAAAATTGTTGTGCTTGAATCAATGTGCCTTTTGGCAGCAATAGTACAAGCTGGGAACTTAACAACAAAACTTCTCTCAAACTCTTTCACGTGGTATTTAACATAACGGTCAATGGTGGTAACTTGCATAAGTTTGTTGGGGTCAACTTTCCCTAGTCTTTCAATGTACACAGGCCTTCCCTCTTTATCGACTCCATGATAACCATGGGGATAATACTTCAAAACTTCACTCATCTCTTGGAATTGAAAATCCTGGTAGAAGAGAGGAATTTATAAAGGAAACGTGACTAAAGCTAAAACTGGAATAGTGAAGAATACAAGCAGAAGATAATCAGGTGGTTTTGCCCAAGTTACACATGAAAAATTATTAGGTTTTACCTCTGCAATTGTGTCAGTACCAAAATCTTTCCTCCATTGGAGCATATCAGCCCACATCCGTTTTGTTTTTTCAATATCAAATTTCCTTGCTTTCAAAAACCTGCAAGCATATTTTTTCAATACTTCACAAAAGTATGAATAGTTGCTGATTCAGAAGAGAAACAAAAATGCAGAATCAGAGCATTTCCTGTCTTACTGATAACAAAACCATGCTTGCATGCTTTATCATATACTGATATAATGATAATTTAAGCATCATGTGAGTAAGTTTGCCTTCTAACCTTCCAACTATGTACTAAAAAGTTTGCAAGAAACAGGAAAATAACTTATCTGGAAAGACTCACCCCTCAATCCTTAACAGCCCAACCTCCGACTACAAACCTTAACCACCGACTACAATATTAGAAAAAGTGTAAAGTGATGCCACTCAATCATATATTGTCCCACTAAAGGAGGAAGGGATGTCTAGTTACCTACAAAGTAATGAGGGCAAATATCAAAATGTCCATATGATAATCCATGATGCATTTTATGTTTCCATCCATACATGCAAGCATTTAACTAAAAGTAGCAAAAGTGGAGTATAATAACCTCAACATCGTATGATAATCATCAAACTTGTCAGGCAGCAACTCATCCAACATCAAGGCTCGACGAAATGCCTTAACAGCTTGCAGCTCCTCAGCATCCCGGATATCCTCAATTGAAACAGAGCTGCCACGAACATCGCTCTTTCTTCTAATGCTCTTCTTCTTCTTGAGAGAATGCTTGAACTTTGAAGACGCATTCAGTGCTTTCTTTTTTAGGGAACCAATTCTCGTCCTTCTTTCATCCTCAGAATTCTCAAAATCAGATTTTCTTTCTCTTCTTTCATCATTGCCAGATGACCCCTCAAAGCCTGTTCCATGAAAAAATGTAAAAATATAAGAAAAATCATTTTGAGAGAAGAAATCCACCATGATTCATATGATACTCCTGCTTGCCTCAGCATTAACTACTTTTATATGCTCGAGATGATTTAACAGTAAAATTTCCTCTATACATAACCAGTTAGCTTCAGTCATCAGAGAAGTCTGACATTGGTTGCCAACTGAAGCTTTTAATCTATGTGCTAAATTGGCTTGGAAAAAAAAATATTTTTCACATAATTTAAGCATGTTCCGAAATACAGGATTAACTGTTAGGAATCTCCATTAAATGTTTTCTTCGAATTTTTGTCCTGATACTTAACTTTTATTTGAGTTGGCACTCTTTTTAAAATTTTCTATACATATGAACTCGAAAATGGTTTTTAAATTGATAAAACAAATAGTACACATTTTTTTCTTAATGACAATAAATTCAACTGACACAGCAGCAGTAGGTTTGTGAGAATTTCACAGAAGGTTGCACAACCCAGACTTGTCAACAGCAAGGTGCATTTTTGCGCACATGTCAGTTTAACAATATCAGGCCACCGGTTTACTAATATTTCCTAGTTCTTGAAAACAATTACAATTACGATGAATTAACCATGAATGCAGCTGGAAAACAATAAAAAGCTGATTGAAACAAGAATAAACCCTAGATCTTGAAAGTACCAAACATTAATTACGATAAATTAACCATAAATGCAGCTGAAGAACAACAAAAAATCGTTTGAAACAAGAAAAGTTAACTTACATGGCCTCGCAAATCGATCCAATGGTCCTGACATCACTAATTTTGCTCGCCAAAACACTTCTCAAACTCTTGATGATCGACCGATAGATGGATCGACCGATCAATCAAGTTTTAACCGATTCTCTGAAGTTCGTATACTGAAAACAAATCACTCACTCAGTTAAACAAAAATTAAAACCCTAAAACTTTCAGAAATTGTAATTTCAAATGGATATGTTTACGTAATAAAGATTGGAAATATCTCACTAACGAAAATTTGATTTGATCCGAAGATAACATGCGCCTCAAAATTCGTGAAGGCACCAAAATCTAGGGAATAAATTCTGTGGAATAAAGTGAGAAAGCCAAAAAGAGAAAGGGGTTTAATGGAAATAAATAAATACAAAAAAATTTCGCCAAATTGGCGGTCGGCGATTTATGACACGTGGCAATGTAGCAATATGCGGACAGAATAAGGAATCCAAAGTGGCAGAGGTCAACTTACTTATAAGTTTGTTTCCAATTAGTCACTCAAGTTTTAAATTATTTCAATTTGGTCATCCATTTCATATTTTCATTTCAAGTTAATCAATCAACTCATAATTTTGTTTCAATTTAACCATTCGGCGTAGCACATTGAAAACACAATCTATTCGACACCGTCAAGACTCATCTTTCCAATAGGAAAATGTAATATTTGGTAACACAAACTTATTGTGCCTCGAAGAATTGTGTTGATGAAATATAAAAGTTGGGTTATCGATTATGCTGACCAGATTATGAATTTTCTAAATTTTCTAACAATTATGGACTGAATAATTAATATTAAATAAAAATTAAGTTTACCTGTTTAGCTGAAATAAATCTAAAAATTAGTGTAATAAAATGAAAATGTCAAAAAGAGAAAGGGGGTTAAGTGAAAATTAATAGGTAAATTGTAAGAGTAGATATAAAACAGTGTATATATAGCCGATTTTGAGCGCGCGCTTTTACAGAGGACCAGGGATTGTTTGCCAGTTGGCGGTGTAACGCAGATGCGGACAAAATGAGGAATATACTGTGGCAGAGTCCAAAGTCGCACGACTAATTTGAACTTTGTTGGAGTTCGAGATTTTTTAAACTGAAATCGCGTTTGTCTTTTTCTTATAGGTATATAAAGTCAACTTATGTGAATCTACTCATCTAGGAATAATTTAAGTTATGAGACAATTTCACGTTGATTTATAGAGAAAATTACGCATAAAACTTCTACACGTTTCTTATCTATAATATATTAAATATCACGTCAAAGAGAGAATCATTTTTTGACGTTTTTAACCTTATCACAATTAAATTATTTCAATAATAACTTACTTTTCGTTTTTCAAATTTATATAAATACTACAAAACCCCTGTCATACATTAATTTCGTAATATTAATTTTCAATTAATTACCATTCACATTAACATAGAAGCAATGAATCTTGATTTACATGAATTTATAGTTATTATAAATAAATTTATTTCTATTCATATATCTATAAATTTTAACGGGTGTTAAAATTTATGTAATAACAATTAATTCTTATGTACTAAATGTAGTATAAAAATATTGTCCATTTATAGTATCTCATCATTACAAAAAAATTGAATAAAAAAAGTTGAGTTTTCGGAGTACAATTTTCTTCTCTTAAATTTATATCATAAATTTTATTTTCTTTAATTCGTTTGAAACTCCCTACAAATTGATATCAAATATTACTTTTACAATTCTTATAAAGTAATTCATAATAACGTGTAACGCACGTACAACTTTGATTAATACTAAATAATACTACAATTATCAAATATTTGACCATTGAGGTTTCCATTTAGTCCTCATTTGGGCTCCATTTTTGGTGAAAATTGAGTCTGTAATGATGATCTTTTGAAAAATATGTGATTAAAAAGTATAAAAAGTTTTAAATATACATGCTTAAAAAAATGAATTTATAGAAAATGTGACACAAACAAAGTCTTAAATTAATTTTGATTAGTAAGACCAATAAGAAAGTAGGTAAAAATCCTATCAATACCTAAAATAGCTCAATTATCCATCTCAATTTCAACATCAAAACATAGAATTGCAATTGAGAAACCTAATAGCCACACTTTCACGGGGTACCTTTATTCTTAGCAATGCTCCGCTAGACTACCTTCCGTCTTTTCTCGATCGTTTCAGGACGAAAGAAATTTTGATTACAAATAATAGAAAGCTTGAAATATAATTGAAAGAAATTCATTCATTGATTGCTTGAAAGCTAGAAATTACAATGGTTGAAAGCAGTAAATTACAATGGTTAGTGCATGGGCGAACACTAGAAAGCTTGAAAGATTGTTTGAAAGATTATTACCCCATATAATAGATTTCGGAACAAAAACTCAACTGATGGGAGTAAACGTTTAAATGCCGAAGAATCATACTAAACTTTTCCTATTTTCTAGCTATTTTATAATTGAAATAAACTATTACACGTAATGGAAATTACAACTCAAAATAGACTAATATTTACAATATGCGGTCGAAGTTCAACAAACTGCAATTGCGATAGGATCACGGGGTTTAAGTGAAGTTGTGGTCCGTGACACTCTTGGATGTGGAAAATCAGGAAGAACCAAGATCATATATTTGTATCTTCATAAGTTGTGAGACGTTGATTAACTGTGAATTATGATCCTAATGTGCCTACCTCCGAGTAAAGATGTTGGCTCAATGTTTTATTGAAATGTACACTAATTTCTTATTTTAGAAAAGGGGAGCATTCCCTTACAAACATATGAACTTGATAAATGATCTAAACCCTTAAATTTAAAATAATGGAACGGTCTCCATCAATTGTACTAAATCCTTTTTAAAATTATATCTCCATATCCTAACATACCCTACTTAAAACCACCAATTACCTTTTATATATATATATATATATATATATATATATATATATATATATATATATATATTTATTTATTTCCAAAACAAGAAGAATCACCATCACCTGATTCTTTTCTCGCTTCACCAACATCTCCTATCAGGGGTGGACCCAGCACCTGGCCAGCCCTTGCGACCGCCCGTACTGAATCTGTCGGGACCTTGAAGTTCCGTCGGAAGGGAAGAAATAAAGAAGTTCTGCCGGGATAGAAGAAATGGAGAAGGCAGCCAGCAGCCGGGAAGTTCCACCTTCATTTCTTGGGCGGTTGGGCCTTTTTTTTTAAAACAACAAGGCCCAATGGCCAATACTTCATTTCTTGGGCGATTGGGCCTTTTTTTTAAAACAACAAGGCCCAATGGCCAATTTGCAACCCATTACTACAAACAAAACCAAATCCATTACTATAATCCAAATCCCCAAATTCCCAATTCATTGAAATCCAAATAGTAGAGGAGCTGAGGAGGGAGAGACGACCGGCGAAGTGAATCGATTGGCTGCACCTGGGCGAGTCCCTCCCTTCGCGTGTATGCGAGTTGCCTTCGTGTGCCTCTCCAGTCTCCAGCCGTTCGGCGCTGTCTTAGCCAGTCGGCAGTCCAGTCCAGGACCAGGCTCCAGCTCCAGGCTTCCAGTCCCGTTCCAGCAGCTCCCTTCGCGTCTGTGAGTGCTCTCCTCGCTCTCTCTGTTTTTTTTTCTTATTTTGTTTTTGTTCCTTTAGTTAAAAAAAAAAA
>CAIGRN010130134.1:0-10725 GCA_903798345.1 Fraxinus anomala
CACTCGCAACTACTAGTTAATTTGGTTTATATGCGATTTTTGAATCCTATTATATGTTCATGTTTTATGTGTTTTTGTATATTACATCTATTATTTTTTTGGGTTTTCAATTTGTGATTGAATATCAGATCAAGCTATTGAAAATGGCGGATAACAATGCACCACCTGAGAACCATGATTCCTCAGTTGATGCTAATGTATCTTCTGAGAATGAAAACGAAGTATCAATCGATGCTTTAGCACGGAAGGTCCAAGAGTCTCTCTCCCATGTGAAAAAGCACAAGTTTTGGGAAACCCAACCTGTTGGCCAGTTCAAGGATCTTGGTGATTCAAGTCTACCTGAAGGCCCAATTGAGCAACCGACACCCCTGTCTGAAGTCAAACAAGAGCCTTATAATCTTCCGACTCCTTATGAGTGGATTACTTGTGATATGGACTCAGACGAGATGTGTAACGAGGTGTATGCTCTCTTGACCAATAATTATGTTGAGGATGATGAGAGCATGTTCAGATTCAATTATTCGAAGGAGTTTCTTCTTTGGGCACTTCGCCCTCCAGGTTATTATAGGAGTTGGCACATTGGAGTGAGGGTCAAGAGTTCGAAAAAATTGGTTGCTTTCATTACTGGGGTCCCTGCAAAAGTCAGAGTCCGTGACACTGTTGTTGTCATGGCAGAGGTAAATTTTCTGTGTGTTCATAAGAAACTCAGGTCGAAAAGACTTGCTCCAGTCATGATTAAAGAGGTCACCCGGAGGGTTCATTTGGAGAATATCTGGCAAGCAGCTTATACTGCTGGGGTCGTTCTTCCTACGCCTATAACTACTTGTCAATATTGGCATAGATCATTAAATCCTAAGAAGCTTATCGATGTTGGATTTTCTAGGCTTGGTGCAAGGATGACAATGAGCCGGACGATAAAGTTATACAAGTTACCAGATCAAACTGCAACTCCTGGGTTTCGAAAGATGGAACCCCATGATGTTCCTGCAGTTACTCGTTTGCTTAGAAATTACTTGAAGTTGTTTGTTGTTGCACCCGATTTTGATGAGGATGATGTAGAGCACTGGCTGCTTCCAAAAGAGAATGTTGTGGATAGTTATTTGGTAGAAAGCCCCGATACTCATGAAATCACAGACTTCTGCAGTTTTTACACCCTCCCGTCTTCTATACTCGGTAACCAAAACCATTCTACTTTAAAGGCTGCTTATTCTTATTACAATGTGTCGACAAAGACTCCATTGCTTCAGTTGATGAATGATGCTCTTATTGTGGCGAAGAAGAATGATTTTGATGTTTTCAATGCTTTGGATGTTATGCATAACGAGACTTTCTTGAAGGAGCTTAAGTTTGGTCCAGGAGACGGAAAACTCCACTACTATCTCTACAACTATCGCTTAAAGCATGTTTTGAGACCATCAGAACTCGGGCTCGTGCTCTTATAAACTGTGATTGGGATTCAATTCTGCAGTACTTCAGGGCAAAGAATTTTCTAACTTGAACTAATTTTTCTCATTTCATGGTTGATACAAATCCTCCATTGTACTTTGTTTTCTTCCATGGTCTGAGTTAAACTTAGTGTACAACGAACGATAAATTTTGTCACTGAACATTTAGCCCGAGTTCCATGGGCAAATTATTTGTTTTATGTTAAGACTTGAGAGTTGCCGTGTGTTCAGCTTAGACAAAATAAAAATATTATTAGCTACATTGTGTTTGTGCTTGACATGGTCTATCTCCATTGTTGATGTGCATTGAAATTTCAGGTTAATTTTCCTTATCAATTGTTACTAGCCATGAATAATTTTGAGACAAATTGTAGTCAATCTCTAGTGTGTACAGCAGTTTTGAACCTTCTAAAACAGGAGTTTTACACAGATCTCACATTTCAATCTGGGCATGGAAGGCATGTATAGATAGAATGTGTTTTGATAAAAACTACTATTTATAATCTGTCTCGATTAAAAACGTTTCTTAAAACCCCACATACTGTTCAAGAGGTATAGCCTATTTCCAAGCATCCCTTAACTCTCTCTGTGCAACTAATTTTGAGGATTTACTAGTCGAGAAGCATAAGCCTGTATCAACATCTGCTAAAACATAAACGCCGAGTTCCCTTTCTGGATCGGCTTTAGCCTTATATCGAACTTCAGACAGCCTATGGAAAGATAAAAGTTTCGCCCTGTGAACCTATAAAGAAAATACAGAAACCAAGAACAAAACTATATAAATGAATAAATCTACCACGGTCTAAGATACAATAATGATGAAAAATATTGCAAAATAATGTCAAATTATAGTGACGCGCTTACATTGTTCAAGAATCTCTTTAAAGTACAATAGAACTGAATTTGCATCTTCAGCCATTTCTGTGAGCTTTTCAGCCTCTCTAACTGCTTCAGCTGCCACGAGGGATTTATTTTGTGCCTCAGCAATCTTGTGGGCAGCTATTGCAGCTGCATCTTTGATTTCTTCAGAGGTGATTGATGGCGAATTCTGTGATGGACTTGGTCGGACTTCTCTTTGTTTTGGCATAGGTGTCTTAGTGCCCAAAGCAGCATCTTTAATTTTGTAGCGGTCCTGAACCTGCACATCACCGCATGTCCAACAAACAAATTGCAAAGTTATCGGTAATACAACAATCCAAGTGGCCAAAGGAGTGTGAGGTAGAAAATCGTGACCAATTTGGCAAATTCAACTCAATAAACTTCTACTCCCATCTGTTTGTTGTCAGATACATTAATCATATTTTAGCATTATCTGCTGTCTAGGGGCGATACACGAATCAAAAATGATGCTAAATTTCTAGACTAGATTAAATTCACAAGAGATAAACAAGAATCAGTCTTATTCCTAAGAAATTTGGGTTTCTTTTACCAAGATCTGTCTAGCGCTATATCTACTGGAAAGAATCAATGCAAGCATAGCTTTTGCAACTGCAACATGCCAAAGTCAATTTTTACCCTACATGTCCGTCTTTTGACATGTTCTACTAAGATTACATTACATTTGGGAATGAGAGCTTCTTTAGTAGTTTAGCTCTAAGCAAGACATGCTCCGACAATCAAGTAGACTTTCCCTTCGTTTGTCCTCCAAACTTCAAATTTAACTTCTTGCAAATTTAAATTGGTGAATTTCATATTATGCAGGTATGTGCCAATCTTAATGCCATGAAAAGAGGCAAAAAATCAATGAAATTTTATGAAAATGGGAAGAAAAAGGATGCCACTACAAATAGACCTGATAGAAAAGATCAAAATCCTACAATTATGAAGCCAAAGCAGGGTATTGACATCTTAGCCATACCAATCTCTTAGAGAACTAATCCACTGTTTAAATCATGAACTTCAAAGCCACATTCCAAATGTAGTATCAGATAATCAAATAAAGAGGGATGGAATTATCGAAAGATCATGAAAAATCACCTTATCAAGTTTTCCTTGCAAAACAAGTCTCCTCAGAATTGAAATCAATAACTTTCTAAAATTCTGGGGCACCTTATACTTCCCCTGTCAAACATATAATATTTGAGGTTAACTGAAAATGCATTTTCTCAGATTTGACATACAAATCAACTTGGCACTTCCAACAGAAGTTTTTCTTCCAACGATAGACACTAAGATACCAAAATCAAATGCATTTGTCAAGTGGCTCAACTGGAATATGGCAAAGTCCAAAAAGTCAATATGATGTACACGGTTTACTCACAAGTCATTTGAGGTTTCAGTTTAAGTAAAACACATCCAATCGGTTTACTCAGAAGTCATTTTAGATTTCAGTTAAAGTAAAATGCATCCAATCTTCTAAAGTCGCATATTGAAATTAAAAATAATTTTTTTTAGATAAAAATTCAAACTTGATTTGAAAAGATTAAACTGAAACAGAGGGTGTAACCTAATTCAATAGATCCATCCACTAATCTACATAGAAGTTGGGATGAAATAGGAGCTCCAGAAAACTGGCAAAGGAACTTTTGATTTTCAAAGTGAATTTTCAGTGCCTTCAAATCAGTTCACTTCATAAACTCTACCTCAAACTTTAATTTTCTATAACTCCCTTACATATTGATACATGATTACACTCAAACTGATCAAACGGCGAAGCATAACAGCCAAGGTAGAATAATAGAGGAACATAAGAATATCCGTCTAACCTCAATAAAGCCCAAAATAGCACCACTGTTGGATCCATTGAGGTCCTTGATGGATGAAATTGCTTCAAAAATCATTTTCTTGTACCTGATATGGAGCAAAAAACATTACATGCATTAGCTGGAAATTATATGTATATATAACAACTTCTGTAAAAAGTCAAAAGACAACAGGTCCATGGTTTGAACAAATCATATAAACACGCATGCACGAAATAATTACAAATCATTAATTAAACGAAAACCAAGAAAGAACTCGGTATCAATGCTTGCACACACAAAAAAAAAAAAAGGACACCAGAGTCTACTATGCTGAACAACTTTTCCATTCAGCATAAGAATGCCCATTGCTCGTGTAAGAACATTAAAAACGCAAACGCTGCTTGCTCATGTAACGAAACCTATAAAACATAAATATTGCCGGCATGACTGGAAACAAAGAGTGTGCACCATAATGCATAGCGGTTTCACACCCAATGGTCATAATCTAATCTAGAAATCAATTTGATTCATTATAACTGGGTAGAAAACCACAGTTAATATCCTACAGTGTACCATGAGATGATAAAATGGTTAGAAGTGCCCAAGAATAGCTTTAAAGGGGCAAAAGAATAGTACAAGAATGATAAAATGGTCCAGAATTTCCTTAGAGGCAATCAAGGTAACAAGAAAAGGCTAGGGAAAGCATACATTGTAGCATTTTCAACATTCTGTAATCTTTTAGAGGGATCATCAACAGCATAACCCTCAGGAATTAAAGAAGAAGAAGCAGCATTTTGTGCTTTGGCAGTGGAGGCAGCACCAGGTGTAATTTTGTTGACTGTAGATCTAATACGCATGCTCCGCCATTTGTCCTGCGTAGATGAATCAAAAGGAGACTAATAAACACCAGAAACAAACAGCATAAAGAACCTTACACAGGCAGAGAAATCCCACAAAGATCCAGGTTGTCTTTTAACTATTTGACTTGAGTCCACTGAGACATGAGAAACAGCCTTGACCAAAGTTATTATACAATCTATGTAATGCACCATGATACAGGTTTCCTTAATTAGAAAAGTGACCAATAAACTGACTCAGATATCAGATCTTCGGACAATTTAAATCATATAGTATTAAAGAAAACAGTCAAACACTGTCTTCCAAACCTTAAAAGTTCACAACGGAGATTCACATGGTGATTGATGGATAAAGTAACATATGACTAGGTGGGATATCAGATGTTCTAAGGGCTTATAACAATATACGCTTTAGCTTGTTTCCATTTAAGTTGTTAGCCTTTCCTTATGATGGAAGGGAACCTTATTAAATACAATAGAACATCGAATTACTTATAAAATATTTTGAAGGAAATTTTCTAAATAGATTATTGCACCTATTTAAAAATGTGAATACAGTATGCCTTCTATTTACCCCAAACTAGCTATTGTTTTTTATACTACTACTGTAGGCTAAAAACAATTATATTTAAAAATGATAAATCAAATACCAAAGTATTGTTCTTGAATTCTCAAAGCAGAGCATTTTTTAATTATAAACTGCTGACTACAATAAAATGTTCCAGGATATCAAAGCACGAGACTAAAATAGGTACCATATCAACTGCCAGCTCAAAATTCAAATTTCAGTGTAAAAGAATATCTTTTTATATAAAAGCATGAGCTCTTTTCTATTTTAGTGACTCCAACAGCATTTATTCTGACACTATTTGTTACTAAAGTCCTGCTTCAGTATGATATACTCAAAAAAAACCTTCTATACTTCATTGAGTCCTCATCATCCTTCAACATCACCTTCTCCACTTCTTGAGTGGTGCCTTCAATAACATGAAATCACATGCACAAACAAAAACTTCAAAAAGTGTTCTCCAAATTAGAATTTAGAAGCCAGCCAGTGCGTCTGGTGGAAACACAAACTTGTGAATTCAATTCAAACATACACTCACATGCACATGAGTTCTAATTCTGTTACTCCAACTATATTTATTTCTGTACTATTTGTTACGAAAGGCCTGCTTCAGTATTAATGTACTTAGGACCTTCTTTATTACATTCAACGTCATCCCTCCACATCACCTCTCAATTCTTGACTGGAGCCTTCAAGATCGCACAATCATACGCATTTACGTTGTGTGCATGGGTGTGCAGGTGCGTGTGATCCTGTGTAAATTTAAACAAATGAACTTCAAAAATGGTGCTCCAAATTGGAATTTAGAAGCAAGTCCTTGTATCTGGTGGAAACACACACTTGTGAATAAGCAATGGCAGTTCCCCAATTCAGAAACATTTATTCATACATATATGCACATATACAAAGACATAAACATATATAAGGGCTGACTTGGGGGTTCCCCTGTGCTACAACCCCCTGCCCAAAAAAAAAATTCTACATAGAAAAAATAATTTTTTTTTTATTTTTGTTTTATCTCCCTCCGGCTCCGCCCCTATATACACACATACATACATGAGAGAGATTAATAAATTTCAAAAACAGGAAATCAAAAAGATAGAGTTATAATGATATATACAGCACAACTGAACAACAGAAATTATATAAGAAATTATACAGCGATCGCATGAGGTATAAAAAATGAGAAAACCTTGAGCTGAACGTTGGAACGATTAGCGAGACGTGGCGCGAACTCCGGGTCCTTAAGAATGTTCTTCCATTGGCCAGTGCCGAACTTCGCCACTGCTGCCTTTATGGCTTCCTCTTCCTCCGACGTCCACTTCAGCTTCGGATGCCCCATTCTTACCTACAAAAAAACCAAAAAAATAACGAATACAAACTCTTTACAACTCAATGCAGGCAAAGTTATCAACCGAAATTCTCATGCGTGGCGATTAAGAATAAACAGTTACAGAATCGAAAAATCTTTTACTTTTCACTAGGATTTAATCACTGATTCTTGAAACTATTGAACATTTGGGAGATTAGAATTGGGAAATCGAAATGTGTGTATGTGTTCTTACTTCTTGGAGAGTGAGAAGTATGTGCTGTTTCTGTTTTCCAGGCCCGCTCGGTGCCTTTGTGCGTTTTATACATGTGGAAAATATTTCCTTCCAACAGCGGTATTTACTATTTACCTCACCGTGTTTTGTGTAAGAATAGGGACACACGAAGGACGGGAAATGAAGATATTTTAATCTACGTCAACTATCCCGTTATGGTGTTTTGCCCCTCGAAAATCCTTTCATTCCAACCGTTCTCATGTACGAAGATAAGAATAAACTTCAAAGTCAGACCAATTCCATCCTAAATAGAATCGAAAATGAGGATATTTTGATCTTCATCCTAGTAGCCCCACTTCCACCTCTCGAGCATCATGTACGAAGTTAAGAATAAAAATTTGAATATACACGTATATGATAATGTACTTTTTGGTTAATTTATAATTTAGTGATTTCAAACAAGCTCAAAAAAATAACCGTTGATTCAAGAAGTTACCACTAAATCAGAATTCAAAAAAGCTAACTTCGTGACGGAGCATTTAGAATGCCAATAGGTTGGCGAGGGCCGAACTTGTTCTTATGAAATGATTGGGTGAGGGAATCGAATCTTGAAGGTAACCGCCAAGGTTGTCAACTATCTCTCTAAGATCAAAGTGACTATTTTCCGTAATATTTATGTTAAACTTAATCTTTTTATTGTTTTCATAAATTTAAAAAATATTTATAGTAAACATTCAATATAGTAGAATTAATGTCACGAGGAGATGGCTCGGCTTGATTAGATATTTTTGTCGACTTGTGCAAAAGGTTACTTAGTCGTTTTGTCCAAATCCGTACAAAACATGTTTTACTCGTTTTTTATCTCTAAGAGCGTCTCTAATATATTTCGTAGATTGCAATCTATGTGATACTTAAATAGACGGATTTCGAATTGACGTGTCATTGATGTCTAATAAATAGACGATCAAATCTGAAATTTGTCTCCAATGGGTTTCTATACACTAATGTTTTCGCCTACGTGTCTTTTATTGACATTAAAATACAAATAATAAAGTGGAGTGGAAAAGAAAGAAAATCTAATAGTTTATAGAATCGAAATCAATTAAATTATTGAGTAAGCATATTTAACATATCATCTAAACTATACCTTTGTCTAGACATTTTATTATTATTATTATTATTATTATTATTATTATTTGTCTTTCACGTTAGTTTGACGGAGCTCTTGTTCTTTTGCATTGAAGATTTTTTTTAATACCATCTATTTTTCCTTGTGACAAATTTCTTAAGCAATAAAACGTTACATTGAAGATGTTCTAATATCTACAACAAAGAGTCAAATCTTACAAGGGTATCTCGAACTAAATTTTATATTTCTTTTAGGGGGAGGTTAAGAGAAGGAAGGTAGGTACCCTCGAACGATTGACCTTGGTGGTAAAAACATTGATCTTTAACCTGCAAGGATAAGGTAAATTATTCTCAATCCAAATTAAAAAAAAAAATTAAAACTCTGTAAATTTAGTTGTTGACAACCCATAATTTAATTAATTCAATTAAAATCTAGCTGTCTCTAACTTATATTTTAGTGTTTAACACCAGTCTAGTAGCATCACTCGTGTCATTAAATTCTAGATTCAATTAAATATAAAAATTTATAGCTCATTTATTATGCATATCATATGCTTACATCTGAATTGGTGTTCTCTGGTATCATTGGTGTTAGATAGAATTATTCTAAAATTTAGGTGTACTCAATAAATTGTGGACTTCTAAGGGTTTCACAATAAATAATGTTATTTAGTCTTATCGGGGTAATAACTCCAGTCTATCTGATACTAATGTGGTAATTTCACTTATCATTTAACTTATCGCCTAACACCATATAGACTGTGATTATAACCTCAATAACATTATTCTTTCACAATTGAAAAGATTTTAATAGATTTGAGTCCTTAAGTATAAACATCAAACACTCTAACTCAAATTTCAATAGATTTCAAGTCCACATAAATAAAGGCAAAATGTTATACCTCTGAGAAAAATAAAAGAAATAAATTAATAAATAAAAATATAAAAATAAATAGTATTTCAGTTTTGATTTCGAAATTCAAAGTGGGGAGAGAAAAGGAAATGTGGAATTGAATTCTTGTTTCTATTGGAAACAACTAAGAACGAAAAATGAATTACTGCATTCTATTTTTAAAACTCTGTTGATAACCAAACATGTCCTTAAATCATAAAATATTTAATGCATACTTTTTATGTAATTCTCGACACCATAATTAAAACAATTTTATTTTCAAATTGAACTGAATCACTTACTTACAATTTGTTGAGTCGACTTTTATTAGATTGATATTTTTGTATTGTAATTTTGTTCAATTTTTGTGATCGAACAAATTTTTAATCCCTTGATATTTATTTATTTAATTTTGTAGATTGATGAAAATAGTTCTTTTAAACGACAAGGTTATAAATTATCTATAATAAACGATCAGGTAGCGAATTTTATTTCTACTTATAAAGTTTTTTTTTTTTTTGCAGTTAATCTATTAAGAAGTTACTCCATCCATCCCATTTGTATATGTTAACTTTCTTTATTTTTCTTGTCTCAATTATATAGTTATATTTTTTTTTATTGAGAATTTTTTGTTTTGTTCGTTTACTAATATACCATTATTTATTTACTACTTCCAACAATAATTTACTACTAGTTGTTGATAATTAAATAAGGATAAACTAGAAAAGTTTTTGGTCAAATTTACTTTTTCAATAACATTAAATATGATTGCTTAATCTGTGAAAAAATAAATAGTCTATATAAATTGGACGGAGTGAGTAATATATCATTTTATCATAATCGGAAAAATCCATTGAAATTCATTGAAACCAATAAAATCTATAGAATGGAATTATGTTTAAACCTTACGAATTCTATGGAATTTTATTCAATTCCATAAAATTTATGAGAATCCATAAATCTTAATAAATTCATTGGACTCTTAGTTGATGACCCCCTCCTTAATATTTGTTGATTAAGAAAATCTTAATATTCCACTTTGCAATATGATATAGGTATCCCTTTTTTCCTTTTCTTTTTTCTTTGAAAATGTATTTATTTTAATAGACATGGATGTTATTTTTTATCATCTTTTATTACTTACTAGATAAGAACACGTACGTTACACGTGATTTTGTATAACTTTGTCAGTTATTTTGTAACATATAAAATTATGATTAGACGAAGTATAAATTCATTCAACAATCACAGTCTTTCATTTTCTTTTCCCTCGTAAGTTTTTGAATCTCATCAAGTGTGTTGGTTCATTACGAAAGGCTATTAGTAATCCGATTTCTTATTTGAAGCAACAAATGGGAGTATGTCTATCAATGTGTACCTTTTCTTGATTCATCACTTCTGTTTCTACGTAGTTTCTTTTCAGCAAGGATTTGAAATCATTTCACATCATTTAGTCATTCCGAGACTTCTCTTTTGCCGCAACAAGTCGAATGATACAAAAGGGAGATCAATCAGAAAATAGCAACGGAAGATGTTGGAAAAATTAATTTTCCATATAAGAGGAATTGGAGAAGATCAAATCAAATCCAACAAAATCATTTAATAAA